>JAMOIN010002129.1:0-119972 GCA_024666655.1 Dascyllus trimaculatus
GTCAAATACGTGATAGTATAGTATGTCGTCCGAAAAGTGAAAAAAACGTCATAGTATAGTATGTCGTTGAAAACGCATGAAAAACGTCATAGTATAGTATGTCGTTGAAAACGCATGAAAAACGTCATACTACAGTATGTCGTCCGAAACGGGTCAAAAACGTCATAGTATAGTCTGTCGTCCGAAAAGTGAAAAAAACGTCATAGTATAGCATGTCGTCCGAAAAGTGAAAAAAACGTCATAGTATAGTATGTCGTCCGAACAGTGAAAAAAACGTCATAGTATAATATGTCGTCCGAAACGGGTGAAAAACGTCATAGTGTAGTATGTCGTCCAAAAAGTGAAAAAAACGTCATAGTATAGTATGTCGTCCGAAACGGGTTAAAAACGTCATAGTATAGTATGTCGTCCAAAAAGTGAAAAAAACGTCATAGTATAGTATGTCGTCCGAAACGGGTTAAAAACGTCATAGTATCGTATGTCGTTCAAAAAGTGAAAAAAACGTCATAGTATAGTATGTCGTCCGAAACGGGTTAAAAACGTCATAGTATAGTATGTCGTCCAAAAAGTGAAAAAAACGTCATAGTATAGTATGTCGTCCAAAAAGTGAAAAAAACGTCATAGTATAGTATGTCGTCCGAAACGGGTCAAAAACGTCATAGTATAGTATGTCGTCCGAAACGGGTCAAAAACGTCATAGTATAGTATGTCGTCCAAAAAGTGAAAAAAAACGTCATAGTATAGTATGTCGTCCGAAACGGGTTAAAAACGTCATAGTATAGTATGTCGTTCAAAACGCATCAAAAACGTCATAGTATAGTATGTCGTGTTATATGTGACCAAAAACGTCATAGTATAGTATGTCGTTCAAAACGCATCAAAAAAGGCATAGTGTAGTATGTCGTTCAAAACGCATCAAAAACGTCATCGTATAGTATGTCGTCCGAAAAGTGAAAAAAACGTCATAGTATAGTATGTCGTCCGAAACGGGTCAAAAACATCATAGTACAGCATGTCGTCCGAAACGGGTGAAAACATCATAGTGTAGCATGTCGTTCAAAACGCATCAAAAAAGGCATAGTATAGTATGTCGTTCAAAACGCATCAAAAACGTCATAGTATAGTATGTCGTTCAAAACGCATCAAAAAAGGCATAGTGTAGTATGTCGTTCAAAACGCATCAAAAACGTCATCGTATAGTATGTCGTCCGAAAAGTGAAAAAAACGTCATAGTATAGTATGTCGTCCGAAACGGGTCAAAAACGTCATAGCACAGCATGTCGTCCGAAACGGGTCAAATACGTCATAGTATAGTATGTCGTTCAAAACGCATCAAAAACGTCATAGTATAGTATGTCGTGGTAAATGTGACCAAAAACGTCATAGTATAGTCTGTCGCCCGAAAAGTGAAAAAAACATGATAGTATAGTATGTCGTCCGAAAATTGAAAAAAACGTGATAGTATAGTATGTCGTTCAAGACGCATCAAAAACGTCATAGTATAGTATGTCGTCCGAAAAGTGAAAAAAACGTCATAGTATGGTATGTCGTGTTAAATGTGACCAAAAACGTTATAGTATAGTATGTCGTTCAAAACGCGTCAAAAACGTATAGTTTAGTATGTCGTCTGAAAAGTGAAGAAAACGTCATAGTATAGCATGTCGTCCGAAAAGTGAAAAAAATGTCATAGTATAGTATGTCGTCCGAAAAGTGAAAAAAACGTCATAGTATAGTATGTCGTGTTAAATGTGACCAAAAACGTCATAGTTTAGTATGTCGTCCGAAACGTGAAAAAAACGTCATAGTGTAGTATGTCGTCCCAAACGCGTCAAAAATGTCATAGTATAGTATGTCGTCGGAAACGGGTCAAAAACGTCATAGTATAGCATGTCGTTCAAAACGCATCAAAAACGTCATAGTATAATATGTCGTTCAAAACGCATCAAATACGTGATAGTATTGTATGTCGTCCAAAAAGTGAAAAAAACGTCATAGTATAGTATGTCGTCCGAAAAGTGAAAAAGACGTCATAGTATAGTATGTCGTTGAAAACGCATCAAAAACGTCATACTATAGTATGTCGTCCGAAACGGGTCAAAAACGTCATAGTATAGTCCGTCGTCCGAAAAGTGAAAAAAACGTCATAGTATAGTATGTCGTCCGAACAGTGAAAAAAACGTCATAGTATAATATGTCCTCCGAAACGGGTCAAAAACGTCATAGTATAGTATGTCGTGTTTAATGTGACCAAAAATGTCGTAGTATTGTATGTCGTTCAAAATGCATCAAAAACGTCATAGTATAGTATGTCCTCCGAAACGCGTCAAAAATGTCATAGTATAGTATGTCGTCCGAAACGGGTCAAAAACGTCATAGTATAGTATGTCGTCCGAAACGGGTCAAAAACGTCATGGTATAGTATGTCGTCCGAAAAGTGAAAAAAATGTCATAGTATAGTATGTCGTTCAAAACGCATCAAAAACGTCATAGTATAGTATGTCGTCCCAAACGCGTCAAAAATGTCATAGTATAGTATGTCGTCCGAAAAGTGAAAAAAACGTCATAGTATAGTATGTTGTCCGAAACGGGTCAAAAACGTCATAGTATAGTATGTCGTTCAAAACGCATCAAAAACGTCATAGTATCGTATGTCGTGTTATATGTGACCAAAAACGTCATAGTATAGTATGTCGTTCAAAACGCATCAAAAAAGGCATAGTATAGTATGTCGTTCAAAACGCATCAAAAACGTCATAGTATAGTATGTCGTCCGAAAAGTGAAAAAAACGTCATAGTATAGTATGTCGTCCGAAACGGGTCAAAAACGTCATAGTACAGCATGTCGTCCGAAACGGGTGAAAACATCATAGTGTAGCATGTCGTTCAAAACACATCAAAAACGTCATAGCACAGCATGTCGTCCGAAACGGGTCAAATACGTCATAGTATAGTATGTCGTTCAAAACACATCAAAAACGTCATAGTATAGTATGTCGCCCGAAAAGTGAAAAAAACATGATAGTCTAGTATGTCGTCCAAAAATTGAAAAAAACGTGATAGTATAGTATGTCGTGCAAAGTGCATCAAAAACGTCATAGTATAGTACGTCGTCCCAAACGCGTCAAAAATGTCATAGTATAGTATGTCGTCCGAAACGGGTCAAAAACGTCATCGTATAGTATGTCGTCCGAAAAGTGAAAAAAATGTCATAGTATAGTATGTCGTTCAAAACGCATGAAAAACGTCATAGTATAGTATGTCGTCCCAAACGCGTCAAAAATGTCATAGTATAGTATGTCGTCCGAAAAGTGAAAAAAACGTCATAGCATAGTATGTCGTCCGAAACGGGTGAAAAACGTCATAGTATAGTATGTCGTTCAAGACGCATCAAAAACGTCATAGTATAGTATGTCGTGCTAAATGTGACCAAAAACGTCATAGTATAGTATGTCGTCCGAAAAGTGAAAAAAACGTCATAGTATAGTATGTCGTGTTAAATGTGACCAAAAACGTCATAGTATAGTATGTCGTTCAAAACGCGTCAAAAACGTCATAGTATAGTATGTCGTCCGAAAAGTGAAGAAAACGTCACAGTATAGCATGTCGTCCGAAAAGTGAAAAAAATGTCATACTATAGTATGTCGTCCGAAAAGTGAAAAAAACGTCATAGTATAGTATGTCGTGTTAAATGTGACCAAAAACGTCATAGTATAGTATGTCGTCCGAAAAGTGATAAAAACGTCATAGTATAGTATGTCGTCCGAAAAGTGAAAAAAACGTCATAGGTATGTCATTCAAAACGCATCAAAAACGTCATAGTATAGTATGTCGTTCAAAACGCATCAAAAACGTCATAGTATAGCATGTCGTCCGAAAAGTGACAAAAACGTCATAGTATAGTATGTCGTTCAAAACGCATGAAAAATGTCATAGTATAGTATGTCGTGTTCAATGTGACCAAAAACGTCATAGTATAGTATGTCGTTCAAAACGCATCAAAAACGTCATAGTATAGTATGTCGTCCAAAAAGTGAAAAAAACGTCATAGTATAGTATGTCTTTCAAAACGCATCAAAAACGTCATATTATAGTATGTCGTCCAAAAAGTGAAAAAAACGTCATAGTATAGTATGTCGTTCAAAAGGCATCAAAAACATCATACTATAGTATGTCGTCCGAAAAGGGTCAAAAACGTCATAGTATAGTATGTCGTTGTAAATGTGACCAAAAATGTCATAGTATAGTATGTCGTCCAAAAAGTGAAAAAAACGTCATAGTATAGTATGTCGTTCGAAACGCTTGAAAAACGTGACAGTATAGTATGTCGTAAAAAACGTGTCAAAAACGTCATAGTATAGTATGTCGTCCGAAAAGTGAAAACAACGTCATAGTATAGTATGTCGTTCAAAACGCATCAAAAACGTCATAGTAGAGTATGTCGTCCGAAACGGCTCTAAAACGTCATAGTATAGCATGTCGTCCGAAAAGTGAAAAAAACGTCATAGTATAGTATGTCGTCCGAAACGCGTCAAAAACGTCATAGTATAGTATGTCGTCCCAAGCGCGTCAAAAATGTCATAGTATAGTATGTCGTCCGAAATGGGTCAAAAACGTCATAGTATAGTATGTCGTTCGAAACGGGTCAAAAACGTCATAGTATAGTATGTCGTTCGAAACGGGTAAAAAACGTCATAGTATAGTCTGTCGTCCGAAAAGTGAAAAAAAACGTCATAGTATAGTATGTCGTTGAAAACGCATCAAAAACGTCATAGTATTGTATGTCGTGTTAAATGTATCCAAAAATGTCATAGTATAGTATGTTGTCCGAAAAGTGAAAAAAACGTCATAGTATAGTATGTCGTCCGAAAAGTGAAAAAAACGTCATAGTATAGTATGTCGTCCGAAACGCGTCAAAAATGTCATAGTATAGTATGTCGTCCGAAACGGGTCAAAAGCGTCATAGTATAGTATGTCGTCCGAAAATGGAAAAAAACGTCATAGTATAGTATGTCGTGTTAAATGTGACCAAAAACGTCATAGTATAGTATGTCGTCCGAAACGCGTCAAAAACGTCATAGTATAGTATGTCGTCCCAAGCGCGTCAAAAATGTCATAGTATAGTATGTCGTCCGAAACGGGTCAAAAACGTCATAGTATAGTATGTCGTTCGAAACGGGTCAAAAACGTCATAGTATAGTATGTCGTTCGAAACGGGTCAAAAACGTCATAGTATAGTATGTCGTCCGAAAAGTGAAAAAAATGTCATAGTATAGTATGTTGTTCAAAACGCATCAAAAATGTCATCGTATAGTATGTCGTCCGAAACGTGTCAAAAATGTCATAGTATAGTATGTCGTCCGAAAAGTGAGAAAAACGTCATAGTATGGTATGTCGTTGAAAACGCATCAAAAACGTCATAGTATAGTATTTCGTGTTAAATGTGACCAAAAACGTCATAGTATAGTATGTTGTCCGAAAAGTGAAAAAAACGTCATAGTATAGTATGTCGTCCGAAACGGGTCAAAAGTGTCATAGTATAGTATGTCATGTTAAATGTAACCAAAAATGTCATTGTATAGTATGTTGTCCGAAAAGTGAAAAAAACGTCATAGTTTAGTATGTCGTTCAAAACGCGTCAAAAACGTCATAGTATAGTATGTCGTCCGAAACGGGTCAACAGCGTCATAGTTTAGTATGTCGTCCGAAAATGGAAAAAAACGTCATAGTATAGTATGTCGTGTTAAATGTGACCAAAAACGTCATAGTATAGTTTGTCGTCCGACAAGTGAAAAAAACATCATAGTATAGTATGTCGTCTGAAAAGTGAAAAAAACGTCATAGTATAGTATGTCGTGTTAAATGTGTCCAAAAGCGTCATAGTATAGTATGTCGTCCGAAAAGTGAAAAAAACATCATAGTATAGTATGTCGTCCGAAAAGTGAAAAAGACATCATAGTATAGTATGTCGTCCGAAACGGTTCAAAAACGTCATAGTATAGTATGTCGCCCGAAAAGTGAAAAAAACATCATAGTATCGTATGTCGTTCAAAAAGTGAAAAAAACATCATAGTATAGTATGTCGTCCGAAACGGGTCAAAAACGTCATAGTATAGTATGTCGCCCGAAAAGTGAAAAAAACGTCATAGTATAGTATGTCGCCCGAAAAGTGAAAGAAACATCATAGTATAGTATGTCGTCCGAAAAGTGAAAAAAACATCATAGTATAGTATGTCGTCCGAAACGGGTCAAAAACGTCATAATATTGTATGTCGCCCGAAAAGTGAAAAAAACGTCATAGTATAGTATGTCGTTCAAAACGCATCAAAAATGTCATAGTATAGTATGTCGTGTTATATGTACCAAAAACGTCATCGTATAGTATGTCGTCCGAAAAGTGAAAAAAATGTCATAGTATAGTATGTCGTTCAAAACGCATCAAAAATGTCATAGTATAGTATGTCGTGTTAAATGTACCAAAAACGTCATCGTATAGTATGTCGTCCGAAAAGTGAAAAAAACGTCATAGTATAGCATGTCGTTGAAAACGCATCAAAAACGTCATAGTATAGTATGTCGTGTTATATGTACCAAAAACGTCATCGTATAGTATGTCGTCCGAAAAGTGAAAAAAACGTCATAGTATAGTATGTCGTTCCAAACGCGTCAAAAACGTCATAGTATAGTATGTCGTCCGAAACGGGTCAAAAGCGTTATAGTATAGTATGTCGTCCGAAAATGGAAAAAAACGACATAGTATGTCGTGTTAAATGTGCCCAAAAACGTCATAGTATAGTATGTCGTCCGAAAAGTGAAAAAAACATCATAGTATAGTATGTCACTCAAAACGCATGAAAAACGTCATAGTATAGTATGTCGTCCGAAACGGGTCAAAAGCGTTATAGTATAGTATGTCGTCCGAAAATGGAAAAAAACGTCATAGTATAGTATGTCGTGTTAAATGTGCCCAAAAACGTCATAGTATAGTATGTCGTCCGAAAAGTGAAAAAAACATCATAGTATAGTATGTCGTCCGAAAAGTGAAAAAAACATCATAGTATAGTATGTCACTCAAAACGCATGAAAAACGTCATAGTATAGTATGTCGTGTTAAATGTGACCAAAAACGTCATAGTATAGTATGTCGTGTTAAATGTGACCAAAAACGTCATTGTATAGTATGTCGTCCGAAACGTGAAAAAAACGTCATTGTATAGTTTGTCGTGTTAAATTCAGATTCAGATTCAGAAAACTTTATTTATCCCCGAGGGGCAATTGCACAAACAACTGAGCAGCAGTCCTTAAAAGTAGAAAAGAATGAGTAAAGATAAATAAGACAAGTATTAAAAGTATATATAAAAATATATGTATGTATGTATATAAATGTACAATAAGGTGCTATAAAATGTGCTATAAAATGTTGACAATGTAAACAGTTTAAAAATGTAAGCAATGTAATAGTGTAAACAATGTAAACAATGTAACTGGAACGGAGTAGTCTGTGAATGAGGGGGTTCGCAGCTGGAATTATAAAGCAGGGTGGCTTTAGGGACAAAGGTGGCTCTCCTCCTCTCAGTCCTGCAGGCGGTGCAGCGAAGGCGACGCCCGGAGGGGAGCCACTGGAATGCAGAGTGAAGTATATGGGAGGGGTCATTGATAATTTTAGCTGCCTGGCTGAGGGCCTGTTGGTTAAAGACCTGTGACAGAGTTCTGACCGGCAGGCCGATGATTTTGGAGCACACTGATGCAGTGCTCTGCAGTCTGTTCCTGTGTTGGACGCTGAGGGAGTGGAACCAGCAGGTCATGGAGAAGGTCATGATGCTTTCCAGGAAGGCGTAGTAGAAAGTCATCATGATGTGTGTGCTGACTCCAAAGGAGTTGACTTTCCTGAGGAGATACAGCCGTTGGTGACACTTCCTGAGGATCTCTTCTGTGTTGGCAGAGAATTTCAGGAGGTTGTCAAAGATGGTGCGCAGGTATTTGTACTCCAACGTATGTCGTCCCAAGCGCGTCAAAAATGTCATAGTATAGTATGTCGTCCGAAACGGGTCAAAAACGTCATAGTATAGTATGTCGTCCGAAACAGGTCAAAAACGTCATAGTATAGTATGTCATTCAAATCGCATCAAAGACGTCATAGTATAGTATGTCGTCCGAAAAGTGAAAAAAATGTCATAGTATAGTATGTCAGGTTAAATGTGACCAAAAACGTCATAGTATAGTATGTCGTCCCAAACGCGTCAAAAATGTCATAGTATAGTATGTTGTCCGAAAAGTGAAAAAAATGTCATAGTATAGTATGTCAGGTTAAATGTGACCAAAAACGTCACAGTATAGTATGTCGTTCGAAAAGTAAAAAAAATGTCATAGTATAGTATGTCGTCCGAAAAGTGAAAAAAACGTCATAGTATGTCGTTCAAAACGCATCAATAACGTCATAGTATAGTATGTCGTCCGAAACGGGTGAAAAACGTCATAGTACAGCATGTCGTCCGAAACGGGTGAAGAACGTCATAGTATAGCATGTCGTTCAAAACGCATCAAAAACGTCATAGTACAGTATGTCGTCCGAAACGGGTCAAAAACGTCATAGTATAGCATGTCGTTCAAAACGCATCAAAATTGTGATAGTATAGTAAGTCGTCCGAAAAGTGAAAAAAACGTCATAGTATAGTATGTCGTTCAAAACGCATCAAAAACGTCATAATATAGTACGTCGTCCCAAACGCGTCAAAAATGTCATGGTATAGTATGTCGTTCGAAACGGGTCAAAAATGTCATAGTATAGTATGTCGTCCGAAAAGTGAAAAAAATGTCATAGTACAGTATGTCGTTCAAAACGCATCAACAACGTCATAGTATAGTATTTCATCCGAAACGGGTCAAAAACATCATAGTACAGCATGTCGTCCGAAACGGGTGAAAAACGTCATAGTATAGCATGTCGTTCAAAACGCATCAAAAACGTCATAGTACAGTATGTCGTCCGAAACGGGTCAAAAACGTCATAGTATAGCATGTCGTTCAAAACGCGTCAGAATTGTCATGGTATAGTATGTCGTCCGAAAAGTGAAAAAAACGTCATAGTATAGTATGTCGTCCGAAAAGTGAAAAAAACGTCATAGTATAGTATGTCGTTCAAAACGCATCAAAAACGTCATAGTATAGTATGTCGTCCCAAACGCGTCAAAAATGTCATATTATAGTATGTCGTCCAAAAAGGTAAAAAAACGTCATAGTATAGTATGTCGTGTTAAATGTGACCAAAAACGTCATACTATTGTATGTCGTCCGAAACGGGTCAAAAACGTCATAGTATAGTATGTCATCCGAAAAGTGAAAAAAACGTCATAGTATAGTATGTCTTTCAAAACGCATCAGAAACGTCATAGTGTAGTATGTCGTCCGAAACGGGTCAAAAACGTCATAGTATAGTATATCGTCCGAAAAGTGAAAAAAACGTCATAGTATAGCATGTCGTTCAAAACGCATCAAAGACGTCATAGTAAAGTATGTCGTCCGAAACGGGTCAAAAACGTCATAGTATAGTATGTCGTCCGAAAAGTGAAAAAAACGTCATAGTATAGTACGTCGTTCGAAACGCGTCAAAAACGTCATAGTATAGTATGTCGTCCGAAACGGGTCAAAAACGTCATAGTATAGTATGTCGTCCGAAAAGTGAAAAAAACGTCACAGTATAGTATGTCGTGTTAAATGTGACCAAAAACGTCATAGTATAGTATGTCGTCCGAAAAGTGAAAAAAAGGTCACAGTATAGTATGCCGTCCGAAACGGGTGAAAAACGTCATACTATAGTATGTCGTCCAAAAAGTGAAAAAAAACGTCATAGTATAGCATGTCGTTCAAAACGCATCAAAAACGTCATAGTATAGTATGTCGTCCAAAAAGTGAAAAAAACGTCATAGTATAGTATGTCGTTCAAAACGCATCAAAAACGTCATAGTATAGTATGTCGTGTTAAATGTGACCAAAAACGTCATACTATTGTATGTCGTCCGAAACGGGTCAAAAACGTCATAGTATAGTATGTCGTCCGAAACGGGTCAAAAACGTCATAGTATAGTATGTCGTCCGAAAACTGAAAAAAACGTCATAGTATAGTATGTCGTCCGGAAGGTGAAAAAAACGTCATAGTATAGTATGTCGTTCAAAACGCATCAAAAACGTCATAGTATAGTATGTCGTCCGAAACGGGTCAAAATTGTCATAGTATAGTATGTCGTCCGAAACGGGTCAAAAGCGTCATAGTATAGTATGTCGTCCGAAAATGGAAAAAAACGTGATAGTATAGTATGTCGTGTTAAATGTGACCAAAAACGTCATAGTATAGTATGTCGTCCGAAACGCGTCAAAAACGTCTTTGTATAGCATGTCGTCCAAAGCGCGTCAAAAATGTCATAGTATAGTATGTCGTCCGAAACGGGTCAAAAACATCATACTATAGTATGTCGTCCGAAAAGTGAAAAAAACGTCATAGTATAGTATGTCGTTCAAAACGCATCAAAAACGTCATAGTATAGTATGTCGTCCGAAAAGTGAAAAAAATGTCATAGTATAGTATGTCGTCCGAAACGGGTCAAAAACGTCATAGTATAGTATGTCGTCCAAAACGCGTCAAAATTGTCATAGTGTAGTATGTCGTCCGAAAAGTGAAAAAAACGTCATAGTATAGTATGTCGTCCGAAACGTGTGAAAAACGTCATAGTACAGCATATCGTTCAAAACGTATCAAAAACGTCATAGTACAGCACGTCGTCCGAAACGGGTCAAAAACGTCATAGTATAGTATGTCGTTCAAAACGCGTCAAAATTGTCATAGTATAGTATGTCGTCCGAAAAGTGAAAAAAACGTCATAGTATAGTATGTCGTTCAAAACGCTTCAAAATTGTCATAGTATAGTATGTCGTCCGAAAAGTGAAAAAAACGTCATAGTATAGTATGTCGTTCAAAACGCACCAAAAACGTCATGGTATAGTATGTCGTCCGAAACGGATCAAAAACATCATACTATAGTATGTCGTCAAAAAAGTGAAAAAAACATCATAGTATAGTATGTCGTTCAAAACGCGTCAAAAACGTCATAGTAAAGTATGTCGTTCAAAACGCATCAAAAATGTTATAGTATAGTATGTCGTCCGAAAAGTGAAAAAAACGTCACAGTATAGTATGTCGTCCGAAACGGGTCAAAAACGTCATAGTATAGTATGTCGTCCGAAAAGGGAAAAAAAACGTCATAGTATAGTATGTCGTTCAAAACGCACCAAAAACGTCATAGTATAGTATGTCGTCCGAAACGGATCAAAAACATCATACTATAGTATGTCGTCAAAAGAGTGAAAAAAACATCATAGTATAGTATGTCGTTCAAAACGCATCAAAAAAGTCATAGTATAGTTGGTCGTCCGAAACAGGTCAAAAACGTCATAGTATAGTATGTCGTCCGAAAAGTGAAAAAAACGTCATAGTATCGTATGTCGTTCAACAGGCGTCAAAAACGTCATAATATAGTATGTCGTCCGAAACGGGTGAAAAGCGTCATGGTATAGGATGTCGTTTAAAACGCATCAAAAACGTCATGTTATAGTATGTCGTCCGAAACGGGTCAAAAACGTCATAGTATAGCATGTCGTTCAAAACGCGTCAAAATTGTGATAGTATAGTATGTCGGCCGAAAAGTGAAAAAAACGTCATAGTACAGCACGTCGTCCGAAACGGGTCAAAAACGTCATAGTATAGTATGTCGTTCAAAACGCGTCAAAATTGTCATAGTATAGTATGTCGTCAAAAAAGTGAAAAAAACGTCGTAGTATAGCATGTCGTTCAAAACGCATCAAAAACGTCATAGTACAGTATGTCGTCCGAAACGGGTCAAAAACGTCATAGTATAGCATGTCGTTCAAAACGCGTCAGAATTGTCATGGTATAGTATGTCGTCCGAAAAGTGAAAAAAACGTCATAGTATAGTATGTCGTCCGAAAAGTGAAAAAAACGTCATAGTATAGTATGTCGTTCAAAACGCATCAAAAACGTCATAGTATAGTATGTCGTCCCAAACGCGTCAAAAATGTCATATTATAGTATGTCGTCCAAAAAGGTAAAAAAACGTCATAGTATAGTATGTCGTGTTAAATGTGACCAAAAACGTCATACTATTGTATGTCGTCCGAAACGGGTCAAAAACGTCATAGTATAGTATGTCATCCGAAAAGTGAAAAAAACGTCATAGTATAGTATGTCTTTCAAAACGCATCAGAAACGTCATAGTGTAGTATGTCGTCCGAAACGGGTCAAATACGTCATAGTATAGTATGTCGTCCGAAAAGTGAAAAAAACGTCATAGTATAGTATGTCGTTCAAAACGCACCAAAACCGTCATAGTATAGTATGTCGTCCGAAACGGATCAAAAACAGCATACTATAGTATGTCGTCAAAAAAGTGAAAAAAACATCATAGTATAGTTTGTCGTTCAAAACGCATCAAAAAAGTCATAGTATAGTTGGTCGTCCGAAACAGGTCAAAAACGTCATAGTATAGTATGTCGTCCGAAAAGTGAAAAAAACGTCATAGTATCGTATGTCGTTCAACAGGCGTCAAAAACGTCATAGTAAAGTATGTCGTCCGAAACGGGTCAAAAACGTCATAGTATAGTATGTCGTCCGAAAAGTGTAAAAAACGTCATAGTATAGTATGTCGTCCGAAACGGGTCAAAAACGTCATAGTATAGTATGTCGTCCGAAAAATTAAAAAAACGTCATAGTATAGGATGTCGTTCAAAACGCGTCAAAAACGTCATAGTAAAGTATGTCGTTCAAAACGCATCAAAAATGTTATAGTGTAGTATGTCGTGTTAAATGTGACCAAAAACATCATAGTATAGTATGTCGTTCAAAACGCATCAAAAACGTCATGTTATAGTATGTCGTCCGAAACGGGTCAAAAACGTCATAGTATAGCATGCCGTTCAAAACGCGTCAAAATTGTGATAGTATAGTATGTCGGCCGAAAAGTGAAAAAAACGTCATAGTATAGTACGTTGTCCGAAAAAAGAAAAAAACGTCATAGTATAGTATGTCGTTCAAAACGCGTCAAAAACGTCATAGTATACTATGTTGTGTTAAATGTGACCAAAAACGTCATAGTATAGTATGTCGTCCGAAACGGGTCAAAAACGTCATATTATAGTATGTCGTCCGAAAAGTGAAAAAAATGTCATAGTATAGTATGTCGTCCGAAAAGTGAAAAAAACGTCATAGTATAGTATGTCGTCCGAAACGGGTCAAAAACGTCATAGTATAGTATGTCGTCCAAAACGCGTCAAAATTGTCATAGTGTAGTATGTCGTCCGAAAAGTGAAAAAAACGTCATAGTATAGTATGTCGTCCGAAACGTGTGAAAAACGTCATAGTACAGCATATCGTTCAAAACGTATCAAAAACGTCATAGTACAGCACGTCGTCCGAAACGGGTCAAAAACGTCATAGTATAGTATGTCGTTCAAAACGCGTCAAAATTGTCATAGTATAGTATGTCGTCCGAAAAGTGAAAAAAACGTCATAGTATAGTATGTCGTTCAAAACGCTTCAAAATTGTCATAGTATAGTATGTCGTCCGAAAAGTGAAAAAAACGTCATAGTATAGTATGTCGTTCAAAACGCACCAAAAACGTCATGGTATAGTATGTCGTCCGAAACGGATCAAAAACATCATACTATAGTATGTCGTCAAAAAAGTGAAAAAAACATCATAGTATAGTATGTCGTTCAAAACGCGTCAAAAACGTCATAGTAAAGTATGTCGTTCAAAACGCATCAAAAATGTTATAGTATAGTATGTCGTCCGAAAAGTGAAAAAAACGTCACAGTATAGTATGTCGTCCGAAACGGGTCAAAAACGTCATAGTATAGTATGTCGTCCGAAAAGGGAAAAAAAACGTCATAGTATAGTATGTCGTTCAAAACGCACCAAAAACGTCATAGTATAGTATGTCGTCCGAAACGGATCAAAAACATCATACTATAGTATGTCGTCAAAAGAGTGAAAAAAACATCATAGTATAGTATGTCGTTCAAAACGCATCAAAAAAGTCATAGTATAGTTGGTCGTCCGAAACAGGTCAAAAACGTCATAGTATAGTATGTCGTCCGAAAAGTGAAAAAAACGTCATAGTATCGTATGTCGTTCAACAGGCGTCAAAAACGTCATAATATAGTATGTCGTCCGAAACGGGTGAAAAGCGTCATGGTATAGGATGTCGTTTAAAACGCATCAAAAACGTCATGTTATAGTATGTCGTCCGAAACGGGTCAAAAACGTCATAGTATAGCATGTCGTTCAAAACGCGTCAAAATTGTGATAGTATAGTATGTCGGCCGAAAAGTGAAAAAAACGTCATAGTATAGTATGTCGTCCGAAACGGGTCAAAAACGTCATAGTATAGCATGTCGTCCGAAACGGGTCAAAAACGTCATATTATAGTATGTCGTCCGAAAAGTGAAAAAAACGTCATAGTATAGTATGTCGTTCAAAACGCATCAAAAACGTCATAGTATAGTATGTCGTCCGAAAAGTGAAAAAAACGTCATAGTGTAGTATGTCGTCCGAAACGGGTGAAAAACGTCATAGTACAGCATATCGTTCAAAACGTATCAAAAACGTCATAGTACAGCACGTCGTCCGAAACGGGTCAAAAACGTCATAGTACAGTATGTCGTCCGAAACGGGTCAAAAACGTCATAGTAAAGTATGTCGTTCAAAACGCATCAACAATGTTGTAGTATAGTATGTCGTGTTAAATGTGACCAAAAACATCATAGTATAGTATGTCGTCCGAAAAGTGAAAAAAACGTCACAGTATAGTATGTTGTTGCCGGTACCTACCTTGGATCACAGATATGTGGTTCAACCTCCCCTCATGGCCACTGGTCAAATATTTGAAAATATCAAATTGTTTTAGTCAAATACAACACAAGTTTTGGTAAATGTTTTTTTTATTTACTTTTTCCTGCACAAACAGCCAGATAGCATGAAGCTGTAATAGGTTGTACATGGTTACAAAATTGCGCCCCCTGGTGGTCACTTTTTTTAATCATCTGAAATCAAGTCAATTTAGGCAGAATGTTCAGAGTTAACTCATGTTAATCCAATTGTTGCTCTAATATAATAAAGTCTCATTCATCTTCACAATTCACTTTTTTATTAATGTGGCCAATCAAGTGACGACTGATGTGTCCTCATGAGGGCGCTGCAGCAGCTGGAGCTACCTGGAAAGCAAAGAAGAATTAATTAATCAACATGACTTTTCACACATAAAACATGGCAGTCTTTGTAGTGTGTAGGATTTCTTGAATGTTTAGACAATAATGAAGAGTTTAGGTGCTGCTAACAAACTATAGAATGGTGGTTTTTGATCAATCCACTACACTATGTTGTTTCTTGAATGATACAACGGCATTTTTCTCAACCACATACTGTATTACCGTATTTTTCGGACTAAAACGCGCACTTAATTATAAGGAGCATTAAGCAAAACAAAACAGATAAGTCAAACTTGCATGTCTCTTGACAGGTGTCATTTTGGGGTCCTTATACAGACCATAATGTTATATTGAAGCACAGTACATATTACTCCACGAGGCTCCTGACTACAGCAGCCGTAATGTGCCAACAATCCATCAAGTGGTGCAGCTTCGTAACAAAATATTTGGACAGATTTTTGAGTGTATCATATGTATCACAAAAAATCAGTTGTAGGTCAGTAAACACAACCAGAATTAATACAGAAGGTGCACTGTTGATTTTTGAGAAAATTAAAGGATTTTAAGTGCTTTATACTCTGAGAAATACGGTAACTATTCATTAGCAGCACTCAACCTCTTCATTATTGTGCCTAAAACATTCCAGAAATCCTTCACACTCCAAACACTGTCCTGTCCTCAAACACAACGTCTGACATATACAGTTATTTAAAACAGAGTCAATCATTACAAGTACTGAAAGGTGATATATGTTAATTTAATCATAAAGACGACTTGTTAAAGAATCTTTTCCTACCTCCTCCTCTGGTGTTCGATGAGTCTCGACGTTGTCATGGTGACGCTTCGTCTTTCATCAGTCCACTGGATTCACCTGGAAAACACACAACAGTTAGACTTTACATTAGGAATTCTAACACCTTGTTCATCACAGACTATTTTACATTAATAATCTGATTGAAACATAAACAATGTGCACTAATGTGTGAGTCGGCACCATCTGGTGGACAGTCTGAGGAATGACACCGATTCAAATTGAGCTGAAACACTGATGATGTAAAGACAAAGTTTACAATGAGAACATGCTGGACTCACAGAAGGCTACGACGTTTGAACCACATAATATATTACGATGTTTTCCAGACATTTTAGGTGATACACTGTACCGTCCTACTATCCTAACTGCTTTGGAAAGACGCACAATACTTTAATTAACTGATTATATAAAACCAGCTGTGAGGTTTGTAAATGAATGTATCAGTAAAACCTCAACCTAAAGTACACAGTGAGAACATACTAGAATGACTTTTTGAAATGCAGACTATACAGTAGGACATTTTTAAAAACAGTATACTATACTATGATGTTTCTTCAGCGACATACTATGACGTTTTTTAGACGACAGACTATACCAGTAGTTCTCAACTGGTCCAGCCTCAGGACTCACTATGTCTCTATTAATAACGGTCACAACCCAACTTTTTGAAGTTCACTGTTCCCGTTAACAAATTAAGGTTTATTTGGGTGTAGTCTCAACACATTCTGATGCAGCTTGGAAAAAAAATGGCTTATTTTTTTGCTCATTTTGGTATAATTGGACACATTTTGGCCCATTTTGACAGATTCTGAGCACATTTTGGTTCATTTTTGGGATGTTTTAGCATCATTTTCTCCAATAAGCTGCAGAGTCAAATGTAGAGGTTAATATTGGGCAACTACTGGTGTCACCATCACTAAATATCCTGCTATTGACAGCAAACTGTGTCATAAGAAACACGTCCTTTATCATAAGACTTTACACCACTACTTTTTGCTTCTGCAACCCTTTAAAAATAGCTTCACGACCCACCAGTTGAGAACCACTGGGCTATACTATGACGTTGTTTGAATCTGATGCTATGTTCTACATGTATATGTATATAGAGAGCTGTGATGTCATCTTATGTCTTTTTTGTTTTGTTTTTGAAGGGACCACCACGGTTCTGACCATGACCACCATCAACACCCACCTGAGGGAGACTTTGCCCAAGATCCCCTTCATCCAGGCCATCAACACGTATCTGGTGGTCTGGCTCGTCGTGGTCTTCCTGTCCCTGCTGGAACACGCCTTCGTCAACTACATCTTCTTTGGAAGGGGCCTCGGATGCAAAACAAGCTGGCGAGGAAGGCAGAGAAGGCCAACAGTAAGAGGGCAGCCAAGCACGACGCTTTGTTGATGTCAGTGGAGCAGCCTGTTGTGGGTTTGGGTCGTGCATGAAGGCCAATTAGAACAATGTAAATAAGTCAACACATGGGCAGAGGTGCACAAGCTAGATTTATTGTAGAAACTAATCAATTTGTTCGTACATTTAGCTGAAGGTTTTCATCTCCTCAGCGGCCAGGTAGTAGGACTGCATCTGTAAAGTGGCCCAATCAGGTTGGAGGTCTTCAAACCAACTCTGCCATCAGCTGACGTGGACGTGCTTCATGGTCTTCCTCCCTGGTGCAACATAATTCATCCATGTCATGAGTTGATGGCATTGAAATGATGCTCATGCTGCCATTACTGGACTGTTGTTTAGAGCTCACCTTGAAGTCATCAATAAAGCCATTTCTCTCTGGGCCCATGTCAGGATGTGGTGAGACTCTTCCTCAGGAGGTCGTCACTGCAGGGGTCCCCCATGGTGCATCTGCAGACAATACAGGGAACATGTGCTTTAGTTTTCACAACAGACACCATCCTTGTAACTGCTTCAATGTCACAAATGTTCATGAATCCTGCTGAGTGTTTTGGTAAATAAATTGACTTGTGTTGAGAACTTTGGCGTCGTACATTTACATGACTGTTGATCTATTCTGTGACAAACATCATCATCATCATGGGTCATGATATCTGCTGTGTTGTGGAGCCAAAACAGACTAAATAAAGTTGTCATTGAAATAAAATCACAATTTTCAAAGTTTGTCTTCATGTCTGTGCTTTTAAAGACAAATTATTTTATTACGCTCTAAGGTTTGTTTACAGTGACGACTTCCTGTCCCTCTTCTGGCGTGAAGGGAAGGAGCAATGAGATGCTGATTTACATATCATTTGCATATCTAGTAGTCAGTGGGTGACAGACATGACGACAACGCAGCTCTGCCTCTTTATGTTTTAATGTGAAAATAATTCATATGTATATATTTGAGGTTTCTATCTTCTTTATTTAATACTTTAGAGGGGTTGATTTATTGACAGCTGTAGTTTGTGATTCAGTTTAACTGTACCATCCTGTGACTGACCCGGTTTCCAAACCACAGTTGGGCAGCATCAACTATGATGCTAGCTCACTTAGCTTAGCATGACTCGCTTCAGCTTCACTGTTTTCCTTCCTACCTGCTGCAAGTACCTCCTCTTACGTCTCTCACACACAGGGATGGATGAGGTTTACACTTTTTATATTAACGTTAATAAATAGATACATAGCTGCTGTTTGTCCTTCCAGAGGTTTATAGTCTGACAGGTGAACAAACATCACTATACATTAATGTAATTACCTGGACCTCACCTGTACACACTGAACATCATCACTAACTAATAAAGAATTTTATTTTACTGTAACACCCCAAGCCTGCCCCTGAATAGGCAGGTTGCAGGCTGAGTGTGTTTATATGTGTGTGTGAGGGACGTAACAGGAAGTACTTGCAGCAGGTAGTGAAGCCGAAGCCAGAATGTATGATGCAGCCACAGGGAGTCACACTAAGCTAAGTGAGCTAGCATCATATTGAGGCTGCCCAACTGTGGTTTGGAAACCAGGTCAGTCACAGGACCGTACAGTTCAACTGAATCACAAACTACAGCTGTCAATAAATCAACACCTCTAAGGCATTAAATAAAGAAGACAGAAACCTCAAATATATACACATGAATTATTTTCATATTAAAACAAAGAGGCAGAGCTGCGCTGCCTGGACTTGCGGTCATGTCAGTCACCCACCAGCTTCTTGATATGCAAATGATATGTAAATGAGGGACTCTTTGCTCCTCCCCTTCACACCAAAAGAGGGACAGAAAGTCATCACTGTAAACAAACCTTTGAAGCATCATAAAAAAAACTGTGTAATAAAATTATTTGTCTTTAAAATCACAGACACTAACAAAGACTGGAAACTAATTTTACTTTCAATGACAACACCACCCACCCACAACATGGACTGTTGACACTCCTGCCCTCAGGACGGAGGTACAGGAGTGTGAAATGCAGGACGACCCATTTAAGAAACTCTTTCTATCCCACTGCCATCAGAATCCTCAACAGCTGACCGGATTATACTAAAGACACTTTAAAAAGCCACACACTTGAAACTGCAATTCTCTTGTTTACATTTCTTTGTACTTGATGCACATCCTGTTTGCACTAAATACACTTTACAGTTCATATTTACATTGTTTTTTATTTCTATTTCATTTGTTTTTACTATTTTTTATACTTGTTGCTGGTGATCTGAGCGGGCAGCAAAGTAAGAATTTCATTGTGCAGGGAAACGTGTTTCTTTATTGTGCACATGACAATAAAAAGTTGAATCTAGAACTTTACATCGTCTCTGTTTTAGCTCCATACTGTGTTGATTAATTGTGAATGTGATAATGAACTGACTGATAGAAGAGCTATTAAAGGTTAGCAGTTTGCATAACGAGCTATAATAAACCACACTTTGTCCTGACAACATCACGGTTCATGGTGGTTTTACATTTCAACATGACTCTATGACAAGTTTCCAGCCAGTTTTTAACAAACGTGCTGTGAAGTTAAGTTTAGGCCGAAATATAACTGAGAATCAAAGCACGGATTTTATTCCAACTGATGCTGGAAACCTTTTATTGCTACTACATCCTCTCAGGTTTTGGTTGGAGAGGTAATGATTGTTTTTAAAAGCACATCGCATTAAAAAGAAAAACTTGCCTCTCTCCTAATAATCATCTCTATACCAGAGAGAACAGCAACGCCTGCTCCAAAACTAAACAATCTCCAGCGTCACTGTTCATGTAGTTTGTTATTGAGCATCAGTACCTTAAATCCAGTTCCAGGACTGAGGCTGACGTCTGGAGGTGGCGTCTCCCGAGTCCCAGAGCACCTTCAAGACCTTCCATCCCTGATCCGACGTCGGCCGGAGGAGAAGTGGCATCAGCTCCTCTGATCATCTGGAAGGACAGAAGAAAAGACTAAAATCAAACAAAGAAAATCTCAAGAGATTAAGAAATAATCTTCTATCCAACAGACTCGACCAAAATTGCCATCTCTTGAATCGAAACACTTCAACTGGTGCAAGGAGTTATCTTCTGTAGGTATTACTGTCATGTTTACTTCATTAATAAACCCTGTGTCTGATGGAAATGATAGATTTTCTCTGATAGAACTATTTAATCTGTAGTAAAACTATCAGGTATTTTGGAAGGGAAAGATCCAGTCTTCATTACAGGAGGTCTGAGGATCATCTCTCTCTTTTTTTTTAACCAACACAATAAACTAAACCTCTTCTGCCCGTCACACCAACTACACTAATGTATAAACATGGATTGTATTCTCAGAGTCGAGGCAGACACACAGTCAAGCCCGAAATTATTCATACCCCTGGAAAATCTGGACACTTTTTGTTCAAACGTAGATAAAAGCTGAGGAATATTTTTCCCCATTGACGCCTCTTGTACATCGTCTTATTATCTTCTGGGAGACGCCTGTGCTTTTTACAATCAGGAAAAAACTTGCTGGTTGAATAAAAGTAACATTAAAAGTCAAAATCTGCCAGGGGTATGAATAATTTCGGGCTTGACTGTATTTGCAATGAGCAGTTACTTATCATACAGTTGTCGTCATTGATTATATTATCAGTAGGGGTGTAACGACACACTGAACCAAACCGTTTGGTAAAGACACTTTCAGTTGTACTGTGGTATGAAAATATTAAGACTACTAAGAATGGTCAATGTACTGAATAGTTTTAACTGTGAACCTCGTAGTTCCCACAGTTGTGTTGGACCTTCTCCGTCTCACAGTTCACAGTATTGAGGAACTAAAAACCAGTAGGAGTTTCCAGGGGAACACAGGATGTGATGGACCGTTTATTCTCCTATGGATAGCCAATGGGATGGCTAATGCTAACAGCAAGAAGCCGGAGCTGAATTACACAAAACAACATAAACTGTCTATGAGCAACTTCACTATTTTAACGTTTAATTACTGCACTGACTCTTTCAGGCCATGAGCAAACTGCAGCATTAAAGCAGATGCAGAAAACTATTAAGCAAAAGCTTGATTTCCATAAACCCAAAGTGGTTCTGCAAATGTTTCTGTCTCTACCAGCTGCTTAGAAAAAGGCTCAGTCTCCACTAACTCTAACTCTGATTTCTACAGTGGCTTTTGGAGCTTGTCCTCTGAAAACAGTTGGGACAGTGAACAAAAACAGTAACGTAGGACAGCTAAACAGTGAGGTCAAACTCAGCATGAAGCTCCATAAAACCAAGAACTACAGTGGCCCTGAAGGGTCAACACAAACAAAAAAGCCAAACACAACCACAAAAGCAACAACAGAAGTTAACCCACAACAGAAGTTAACCCACAACAGAAGTTAACCAACAACAGAAGTTAACCAACAACAGAAGTTAACCAACAACAGAAGTTAACCCACAACAGAAGTTAACCCACAACAGAAGTTAACCAACAACAGAAGTTAACCCACAACAGAAGTTAACCAACAACAGAAGTTAACCAACAACAGAAGTTAACCAACAACAGAAGTTAACCCACAACAGAAGTTAACCCACAACAGAAGTTAACCAACAACAGAAGTTAACCAACAACAGAAGTTAACCCACAACAGAAGTTAACCCACAACAGAAGTTAACCAACAACAGAAGTTAACCAACAACAGAAGTTAACCAACAACAGAAGTTAACCAACAACAGAAGTGCACAGCGGTCGGAAGAACAGGCTTTGTTTCCAGGGTACAATATATTATAACGGACTATTTTGATTACACTGATCACAATCATCGAGCAGCAGTGTTTTACTTACGTGTCACTAGAGCTGGGTATCGATTCAGAATTCCCAACTCGATTCGATTTTCAATTGGTTAAGGATATTTCAGTCACGGTACCAATTTTACTTAAATATGGAAGAGATTCTCAGAGAACTGATGCTGTAAATAGTAGAAACTAACTTTAACTTGGTGCACTATTTAAGATAATGTTTACATTAAGAATTGAGCCCAAAGCAGTTCAATTAATTGTGTAATTTCTATCAGACATGACCAAAACAAAAATGAAATAATTTAAATCCAATCAAATCACCAGCAGGCAGTGTAAATAAGGAGGCTACAAACACTGAGGACGTTCACTTTGCTGCCTGTGACTCTCATAAAGCTTTGGTTTTTGTGCTGTATGTTGCAGCAGGGTTTCCCCCAGTGCTTTATAAGCCTGGCGGGGCGCCAGGCTTTCCTTGCCCCTCCGCCAGGCTAAGAGTCACTTGTTTATTTATTTTAAATAGTTTTTTTTGTGCACCAAAACAGTGATAGCAAAGACGATGTACAGAGCTTCTAATGATACGGTTGAAAGCGCAGTGGCGACATTTTATGGTCGATACGTGAACTTTTTCCGAAGTCAGAGGAGCACTGGAGGAGACGATGAGCCGATCGTTCACCTCCAGGCCAAGGGGAGTTCATCCCCGGTGAGCCGACCGAGCCGCGGCTCCATGATGAGGCAGAGCCAGTGGAGTTAGCACGGATGTTAGCACGTCGTCAGAGCAGCCTTCTGCGAGCCGCGATGGTAAACATGGAACTAGTGGATTTAATCTAAAATGGTTAGCTGACCCTAAATTTAGCGGATGGCTCTACCAGACCCAGTATGGTAAACCCAGACGGACTGATGCACTGATCCAACCTGAACCATGCAGCAACAAGTAGTAGAGGTCACACAGCACAGCAGACCTGTTCAGCCTCTGAGTTCCCTGGTTTTAACCCTTGGCCATGTTTGTAGTTTTTTATTTATGTTAATTTATTTTACTTTTAAATGTGACCAGCAACGGCTTGTTTTAAGATTCACTAGAATTTAAGTTAAGTGAAAACAATTGATATTATTTATTTTAATTGTATTTTTTTGTGTTTGTTAAAACCGTATTTCAAGATTGTGCCTTTTTGTAAGATTCTACGGTTAAGTATTGTTTATAAATGGCTTATAATAACACATAATAGTCATAATTTTAAAATTCTTGTCAACTTTTAACTTTTTTTTGGTTTTTTTTACAAAAACACGGTGGGCTTCTCTACCACCGGGCTTAGCAAGTTTTCTGGGGGAGCCCTGTGTAGTAAACTGTCCAGCATCTCCACTGTGCTGTTCCACCGTGTCGCCACGTCAATCACCAGCTTATGTACAGGCAGGCCCAGTAACCTTCGCTTGTCTTTAGGTTGAAGCTTGCCGTGATGCTACGATTAAAAAAAAAATGATGCGATGTACCTCACTCTGCCGAGCAGGCGAGCAACACCTGGACTCTGAGAGCTGCTTGTGAAGCTAAACTGAGTATGTTTGTGAAACAGCCGACATGCAACAGGTCCGTCATTTCCACAGCACGGACAATATTCACAGCATTGTCCGTTACAACGGCTGGATCTTTGTCTGTCTGCTCCCATTCTGTTATCGCTTCAAACAACAGTTCTCATAAATGACTCGCCGTGTGGTTGGTTTCAACTGCACCTTGGATGTCTGACTGTCTCAGGTTAGAGTGACTCTCTCTGCTGACTTAAGCGATGCTGTGATGCTGTGTTCCACATCTGCATACATGTTTGTCACTTCACTGAGCTGTTTGCGTGTCGGTTTAACGTAGCACAGCTCCAGAGTCTTCATGAGGCTGCAGAGACTATCATTTTCAACAACGCTGTATGGTCGTATGTCCTTACATGAGAGCTGCGACCGCCTGGTTAGTTTCTGGGCTGGAGGAGAGTTTGCTGGTAACCTACATACAAATGCTCTGTCTGTCCACGCAAGACTACTCAGCTTTAAACTGCATTACACACGGTAGAAAAGATGTGTTAAATAATCGATTTTAAGAAATATGAATCGATATCGGGCCATTCAAAGGAAAATCTAATCAAATCAGTTTCTAATTACCTCTGAAGCAGCGACTCCCAGCCACCTGATCTTCAACAGCAATCATCCTTGGAACTGCTAACGTCCGACTGTCACGTACAAATCTAGAAAAAAGAAGGGAAATAAAACACAAAGAGCTTTTAGTGAAGGGATTTCCTCTTCTGAAACAACAGCTCAACACACTGCAGGAAGAAGGCAACAGACCAATCCTAACAACAGGGTGGCTCAAGAATAAACTTATTAAATATGAAGCCAAACACTAATTAATCTCCTCAAAGGTGTTCAGGTTAATTAATTGTACAGAAGCATTTCTTCAGATATCATTCATGCCCTGATTTATGCAACATTTTATTCCTAAAATCATACAGAGAATTGATTTTATTTCTGACTATTCACATTATTTATTGATTTATGCTGTGATAAAGAGAGACCTCTTCTCCAAAAACCTCTCTCAGATATTTAAAACAAAACATTCAGACTTTTACCCTAAAAATAAATGCAAATGAGGAATAGATAATATCTCATCTGCATAGAGAAAATCAAGGTCTTGTTGAGGGTAAACAACTGGAGCAGCAAGTTTTACCCGATTCACATGTTATTTGCTCACAATCATGATAAATAAACTTTAAAATCCTTCACAAGTAAGTAAGCGGACGGCTCTCGGATAAAAAAGAACCATGGCCAAAGTGGAAATGCAGCATATTATGGCCACAACCTCCACAGATACAAATGCAGCTCATAATGAAATGCAATTCAACAACCTGACAGATTCCATTTGCTACATAAATAAAGAGAGTATTTTTTTAATTTAGGTGATTGGTTTGGTTTTTTTTCTACAAGTTAACTGTAGCAACACTGAAAGCACAACATTACAGGACCATAATGTTTATCTTTACTTTAGGCTTTGAGCATTTACTGTGTGTCAAGTTAGAAATAACTTTACTGCTTTGGTTAATCAACAAGAGAGCTTAATACATAGAATTTAACTAAAGTCAAAACCTGTGGAAGGCTGAATGAAAGTTTTATTGCGCCTTCATGCTTGTTTTTTTTATATTTTATTTTATTTTATTATTACTGGGACGATTAACTCAAGCATAATGTAAGATGGCAAAGATTACACTTGTGGATCTATAACGGCACAAGCCCTAAAATCCAAATCATCAAATAAATGTTAGAAACCATAACTTTAAGATGGAAAAAATACACACATACTATAACGGCCCAGGTAAACATCTGGAACTGATCAAGAATATAACAAAAGAAACACTATATATATAAATTATAAAAAACAAAAATAAAAATCTGAGTTCAATAATAGACCCAAACATGTTAGGACCAACATAACTAGCAATTAATATGCTAAAGCAGTGCTAGTTAAAATAATAATGATTGCATTTGATCTGGTAAAGCTGCTTTATCCTATTTTAATGTTAAAATGTGTATCTGGACAGTCAACAGACATACTTTAATTAATACGTTTATGATTTTAACATTGCTTGTAGTTGCACTGATTTATTATATGCTTTTTTTCTGATTTTATGGCTTGTGCAGTGACAGATCCACATGTCCCCCATGTTTGCCATCTTATGATATACTACAAATATACACAGTATTAATTAAATACAATGGCTGGTTGTTAGTTGATGCACTGTTTATGCTACTTAACATACTGTACTGAAGAGAGGAGGGTGTGATCAAATCATGGAAAATAAGAGAGGTAAAAAAAAAGCAAACTATTTTAAATTGGCACCCTTTTTTATACACTACAACTGTAAAGTCACTCAATGTTAGGAGCAGTTTAACTCAAACCAATGGATGTTTAACTCCAATGCAGCTGACTAGGTTTCAGTCAACCATAAAGTAAAATATATTTTATTTAAAACAACAGGCAGGAACATGGAAGCAAAGCCACACTAGAGACAGAGACAGGTTGAGCCCCTCATCCTCATAAACACTTGCAGCTGCAGCACTAATTTAAGACAGGTGCTTAGTTAGCTTGCTAGTTGAGTTAGCCTCTCAACACCTGTGTTGATTAGCCCGCTAGCTAACGTAGCCGCTTAGCTAGCTAACGCGTCCGAACCAACTGCTGCCCAAAAGTGCTCAAACACAACAAAACACGACACGTCACACGTCGCTAACTTAACGTACAGCAAAACACCGCTACTAGTTCAAAGCATTTATCGTCTTACCGTGTGTGAGTCCATAAACGAAGCCAACAGCAACTTTTCCGCGAAGCTTCGACTGTCGAGTCTGGAGGAATCTGGCTGTGACGTTGCGCATGCGCAGTCTGGGGCGTCCCAGGTCGTTTGGCGGAAGTGGGTGATGAATTACCGCCACCTGCTGGATGGAAGAGGAAGTTGTCATTATTCTGTACAGCGAGATGGATTTTCATGGATTTAATCAAAACTCTTAAGTTAAAGAAACCATTTATTTTGCATTAGTTAAAATGAAAATTCAATCGGCCAAACAGAGTTTTCTTATTAACAACACATTTAGTAGATTCAGTGGGATAACTATTACTTCTTTTAAATTTGAGGTATTATATTTATGGGTGCATCTCTTCTCCTGGACTATTTAAAGCATCACTCACCCAAGTTACCATTAACCAAACTTATTTTTATGAATGGAAGTGAGCATTAATAACCCATCTGGTTGCTAAAACTGGAAACTCTGATGGAGCATGTTTGTCACAAGGCACACCTTTACATGGAATATGGCCATTTAAACCATCATGAATGGCTCACATCAACCAAGACCCACCTGCACTTACTATTAATGTGAAACCTGGGCATATATAGTACAGTATGTTGTTAAAGTAGAAGTATTCTCTTTTAGTAGTTTTGATTGTTTATTTATTGGCATGCATACATGATACAATGTCACTGCACATGACTCCTTATCTACAAATATGACACTGAACATATGTACAGCATAAATAGGGAGCGCAGACAGATGGACACATGAACTGAAATAAGTTTTATTGAACCAAAGATGATACTATTAGTTTTTTCTGAACTCTATATTGTGATGTTTGCTGGAAGTAGCATCAGAAGATGGTCCACTGTGGTCATAAAGGGACGGACATGTTCAGCAGCAACACTCAGGTAGATTGTGGAGTTTAAACCTCATCAGGCATATTTGTACATTTTTATTTCTTTTTTTTTTTTTTTGGTCGTCATTTTGTCTGTGTTACAGTCTGTGGCACGAACTTTTGCAAGAAATTTTCTTTTTAGTGGCATTTTTGAAATCCACTGTGTTTTACTGTCACATGTCATTAAGATAAGATGGAGTTTGGTCATTAATAGTTTTATATGTTAGAAGCAGGATTTTAAATTGTATCCTGGATTTTACAGGGAGCCGATGAAGAGAAGCTAATCCAGGAGAAACCTGATCTCTGGTCCTGGTTCCTGTCAGAACTCTGGCTGCAGCATTTTGGATCAGCTATAGTATAAAACCTCACAGTCCAGCCTTTGGTTCAACAAACCTCTACTCGACTCATCTGACTTACATGTACGTCTACATGCAATGAGCAGGATTTGAACTCACTTCTACGACCTGTGTAGCGTCTCAGTTACAACGTCAGGTGTATTGGAAAGAATGCATTTGTATGAATATTGACTATTGATTTTAGACGTGGTCAAGAAAACCTGCTGGAGTTCAAACCGAGCATCAGAATTTAGAAGAAAGGGGTCTAAGGGACTCTGAACGTGGCATGGTTGTTGGTCTGAGTCTCCTGGGATTTTCACCACATCCATCTCCAGGGTCTACAGAGGATGGTCCGAGGTCAGAGGAGAATGGGCAGACTGGTTGGAGATGATGGAAAGGCAGCAGTAGCTCAAATAACCACACATTACAACCAAGGAATGCAGAACACCATCTCTGGACCACAACAACCTTGGAGAAGATGGGCTACAGCAGCAGAAGACCACACCGGGGGCCACTTCCTGTCAGCTAAGACCAGGAAACTGAGGCTACAATTCACACAGGTTCACTACAACTGGACAAGAGAAGATGGAGAAACTCTGCCTGGTCTGATGAGTCTCCATTTCAGCTGAACATTCAGATGGTTGGGTCAAAACAACATGAAAGCATGGATCCATCCTGCCTTGGATCAACGGTTCAGGCTGCTGCTGGTGGTCTAATGGTGTGGGGGTGTTTTCTTGGCTCACTTTGGGCCCCTTAGTACCAACTGGTTTAAACTCCACAGCCTACCTGAGTGTTGCTGCTGACCATGTCCATCCCTTTATGACCACAGTGGACCATCTTCTGATGCTACTTCCAGCAAACATCACAGTATAGAGTTTAGAAAAACCAAATAGTATCGTCTTTGGTTCCAAAAAAACCCCATCATAGTATAGTTTTTGGTTCAATAACTTATTTCAATTCATGTGTACATCTGTCTGCGCTCCCTATTTATGCTGTACATATGTTCAGTGTCATATTTGTAGATAAGGAGTCATGTGCAATGACATTGTATCATGTATGCATGTCAATAAATGAACAATCAAAACTACTAAAAGAGAATACTTCTACTTTAACAACATACTGTACTATATATGCCCAGGTTTTCAAATTAATAGTGAGTGCAGGTGGGTCTTGGGTGATGTGAGCCATTCTTGATGGTTTAAATGGCCATATTCCATGTAAAGGTGTGCCTTGTGACAAACATGCTCCATCAGAGTTTCCAGTTTTAGCAACCAGATGGGTTATTAATGCTCACTTCCATTCATAAAAATAAGTTTGGTTAATGGTAACTTGGGTGAGTGATGCTTTAAATAGTCCAGGAGAAGAGATGCACCCATAAATATAATACCTCAAATTTAAAAGAAGTAATAGTAATCCCACTGAATCTACTAAATGTGTTGTTAATAAGAAAACGCTGTTTGGCTGATTTAATTTTCATTTTAACTAATGCAAAATAAATGGGTTTTTTAACTTAAGAGTTTTGATTAAATCCATGAAAATCCATCTCGCTGTACAGAATAATGACAACTTCCTCTTCCATCCAGCAGGTGGCGGTAATTCATCACCCACTTCCGCCAAACGACCTGGGACGCCCCAGACTGCGCATGCGCAACGTCACTGCCAGTTTCCTCCCGACTCGACAGTCGAAGCTTCGCGGAAAAGTTGCTGTTGGCTTCGTTTATGGACTCACACACGGTAAGAGGATAAATGCTTTGAACTAGAAGCGGTGTTTTGCTGTACGTTGAGTTAGCGACGTGTGACGTGTCGTGTTTTGTTGTGTTTGAGCACTTTTGGGCAGCAGTTGGTTCGGACGCGTTAGCGAGCTAAGCGGCTGCGTTAGCTAGCGGGCTAATTAACACAGGTGTTGAGAGGCTAACTCATCTAAGTTAGCCGCTCAGCACCTGTCTTAATTAGCCCGCTAGCTAACATAGCCGCGTATCTAGTGCGCTGATGTTATCCTGTCCTATAAGCTAGCTGAGTTAGCCGTTCAACACCTGTGTTGTGTCTGTTAGTTGAGCGGCTCAACCTGTCTCTGTCTCTAGTGTGGCTTTACTTCCGTGTTCCTGCCTGTTGTTTTAAATAAAATATATTTTACTTTATGCTTGACTGAAACCTAGTCAGCTGCATTGGAATTAAAAATCCATTGTTTTGAATTAAACCGCTCTTAAGTTAACATGGAGTAACTTTACAGTTGTAGTGGATAAAAAAGGGTGCCAAATTAAAATAGTTTGCTTTTTTTTGACCTCTCTGATTTTCCATGATTTGATCACACCCTCCTGTCTTCAGTACAGTATGTTAAGTAGCATAAACATTGCATAAGCTAACAAACAGCCATTGTATTTAATTATTACTGTGTATATTTGTAGTATATCATAAGATGGCAAACATGGGGGACATGTGGATCTTTCACTGCACAAGCCATAAAATCAGAAAAAAAGCATATAATAAATCAGTGCAACTACAAGCAATGTTAAAATCATAAATGTATTAATTAAAGTATGTCTGTTGACTGTCCAGATACACATTTTAACATTAAAATAGGATACAACAGTTTTACAAGATCAAAATTTAATCAGTATTGTTTTAACTAGCACTGCTTTAGCATATTAATTGCTAGTTATGTTGGTCCTAACATGTTTGGGTCTATTATCCAACTCAGATTTTTATTTTTGTTTTTTATAATTTATATATATAGTGTTTCTTTTGTAATATTCTTGATCAGTTCCAGATGTTTACCTGGGCCGTTATAGTATGTGTATATTTTTTCCATCTTAAAGTTATGGTTTCTAACATTTATTTGATGATTTGGATTTTAGGGCTTGTGCTGTTATAGATCCATAAGTGTAGTCATTGCCATCTTACATTATGCTTGAGCAAATAGTCCCAGTAATAATAAAATAAAATAAAATATAAAAAAAACAAGCATGAAGGCACGATAAAATTTTCATTCAGCCTTCCATAGGTTTTGATTTTAGTTAAATTCTATGTATTAAGCTCTCTTGTTGATTAGCCAAGCAGTAAAGTTATTTCTAACTTGACACACAGTAAATGTTCAAAGCCTAAAGTAAAGATAAACATTATGGTCCTGTAATGTTGTGCTTTCAGTGTTGCCACAGTCAACTTCTAGAAAAAAAACCCAAACCAATCACCTAAATTAAAAATATTCTCTTTATTTACATAGTAAATGGAATCTGTCAGGTTGTTGAATTGCGTTTCATTATGAGCTGCATTTGTATCTGTGGAGGTTGTGGCCATAATATGCTGCATTTCATGGTTCTTTTTTTATCCGAGAGCCGTCCGCTTACTTACTTGTGAAGGATTTTAAAGTTTATTTATCATGTTTGTGAGCAAATAACACGTGAATCGGGTAAAACTTGCTGCTCCAGTTGTTTACCCTCAACAAGACCTTGATTTTCTCTATGCAGATGAGATATTATCTATTTTAAAATGTCCTCATTTGCATTTATTTTTAGGGTAAAAGTCTGAATGTTTTGTTTGAAATATCTGAGAGAGGTTTTTGGAGAAGAGGTTTCTCTTTATCACAGCATAAATCAATAAATAATGTGAATAGTCAGAAATAAAATCAATTCTCTGTATGATTTTAGGAATAAAGTGTTGCATAAATCAGGGCATGAATGATATCTGAAGAAATGCTTCTGTAAAATGAATTTAATTAATCTGAACACCTTTGAGAAGATTAATTAGTGTTTGGCTTCATATTTAATAAGTTTATTCTTGAGCCACCCTGTTGTTAGGATTGGTCTGTTGCCTTCTTCCTGCAGTGTGTTGAGCTGTTGTTTCACAGAAGAGGAAATCCCTTCACTAAAAGCCCTTTGTGTTTTATTTCCCTTCTTTTTCTCTAGATTTGTACGTGACAGTCGGACGTTAGCAGTTCCAAGGATGATTGCTGTTGAAGATCAGATGGCTGGGAGTCGCTGCAGCAGAGGTAATTATTAGAAACTGCTCCTTGAAGTGGGTGTGAACAAATAATCAAAGGACGCTGTGAAAGGTGTTTTTTTACGGTGGCCCAGAAGGGTCAACACAACAGCAAAAGCTACAATGGAAGTGCACAGCGGTCGGAAGAACAGGCTTTGTTTCCGGGGGACGATATTATCTCACGGACTATTTTGGTTACGGGAGAGTTTAGTGACACGTAAGTAAAACACTGCTGCTCGATGATTGTGATCAGTGTAATCAAAATAGTCCTTCAGAAAATATTGTACCCCGGAAACAAAGCCTGTTCTTCTGACCGCTGTGCACTTCTGTTGTGGGTTAACTTCTGTTGTGGGTTAACTTCCGTTGTGGCTTTTTTGTTTGTGTTGACCCTTCAGGGCCACTGTAGTTCTTGGTTTTATGGAGCTTTATTCTGAGTTTCACCTCACTGTTTAGCTGTCCTGCCCAAAATGTTACTGTTTTGGTTCACTGTCACTGGGTTGGTTTTGGCAGCGGGCAGCTGCTTTTAGAGAATAAGCTCCAAAAAGTCACTGTAGAAATCAGAGTTAGAGTTTGTGGAGACTGAGGCTTTTTTCTAAGCAGCTGGTAGAGACAGAAACATTTGCTGAACCACTTCAAATGAAAAATTGTGTTGCTACAAAAGTGATGGGTTTACACAAGTCAAGTTTTTGCTAAATAGTTTTCTGCATCTGCTTTAATGCTGCAGTTTGCTCATGGCCTGAAAGAGTCAGTGCAGTAATTAAACATTAAAATAGTGAAGTTGCTCAGAGACAGTTAATGTTGTTTTGTTTAATTCAGCTCCGGCTTCTTGCTGTTAGCATTAGCCATCCCATTGGCTATCCATAGGAGAATAAACGGTCCGTCACATCCTGTGTTCCACTGGAAACTCCTACTGGTTTTTAGTTCCTCAATACTGTGAACTGTGAGACGGAGAAGGTCCAACACAACTGTGGGAACTACGAGGTTCACAGTTAAAACTATTCAGTACATTGGTCATTCTTAGTCTTAACATTTTCATACTGTGGTTCACCTCTGGACCAAACGGTTTGGTTCAGTGTATCGTTACACCCCTACTGATAATATAATCAATGACGACAACTGTATGATAAGTAACTGCTCATTGCAAATACAGTCAAACCCGAAATTATTCATACCCCTGGCAGATTTTGACTTTTAATGTTACTTTTATTCAACCAGCAAGTTTTTTCCTGATTGTAAATGGCACAGGCGTCTCCCAGAAGATAATAAGACGATGTACAAGAGGCGTCAATGGGGAAAAATATTTCTCAGCTTTTATTTACGTTTGAACAAATAGTGGCCTGTCAGAATTTTCCAGGGGTATGAATAATTTTGGGCTTGACTGTGTGTCTGCCTCTACTCTGAGACTACAATCCATGTTTATACATTAGTGTAGTCGGTGTGACGGGCAGAAGAGGTTTAGTTTATTGTATGTTGGTTAAAAAGAGAGAGAGAGAGGATCCTCAGACCTCCTGTAATGAAGACTGGATCTTTCCCTTCCCTTCAAAAATACCTGATAGTTTTACTACAGATTAAATAGTTCTATCAGAGAGAATCTATCATTTCCATCAGACACAGGTTTTATTAATGAAGTAAACATGACAGTAATACCTACAGAAGATAACTCCTTGCAGCAGTTGAAGTGTTTCGATTCAAGAGATGGCAATTTTGGTCGAGTCTGTTGGATAGAAGATTTTTTCTTAATCTCTTGAGATTTTCTTTGTTTGATTTTAGTCTTTTCTTCTGTCCTTCCAGATGATCAGATGCTGCTTCTCCTCCGGCCGACGTCGGATCAGGATGGAAGGTCTTGAAGGTGCTCTGGGACTTGGGAGACGCCACCTCCAGACGTCAGCCTCAGTCCTGGAACTGGATTTAAGGTACTGATGCTCAATAACAAACTACATGAATGTGCCAACAGTGAGGGCTGGAGATTGTTTAGTTTTGGAGCAGGCGTTGCTGTCCTCTCTAGTATAGAGATGATAAGTGGGAAACTTGTCATCGAGTCATGTTGAAATGTAAAACCACCATGAACCGTGATGTTGTCAGGAAAAAGTGTGGTTTATTATAGCTCGTTATGCAAACTGCTAATCTTTAATAGCTCTTCTTCCAACGTAACATCAGTCAGTTCATTATGACATTCACAATTAACACATGGAGCTAAAACAGAGGGTGTAAAATTGTCGTTGAAAATAAAATTAGTTTCCAGTCTTTCTTACTGTCTGTGATTTTAAAGACAAATAATTTTATTACAGTTATTTTTATGATGTTTCAAAGTTCTGTTTACAGTGATGACTTTCTGCCCCTCTTTTGGTGTGAAGGGGAGGAGCAAAGAGTCCCTCATTTACATATCCTTTGCATATCAAGTAGCTGGTGGGTGACTGACATGACCGCAAGTCCAGGCAACACAGCTCTGCCTCTTTATGTTTTGATGTGACAATAATTCGTATGTATATATTTTGAGGTTTCTGTCTTCTTTATTTAATGCTTTAGAGGTGTTGATTTACTGACAGCTGTAGTTTGTGATTCAGTTGAACTGTACCGTCCTGTGACTGACCCGGTTTCGTCATCTTCCGAACCACAGCTGGGCAGCCTCAAGTATGACACGACGCTAGCTCGCTTAGCTTAGCGTGGCTCACTGCGGCTGCATCACACACACTCTCCATGCTTCGGTGTCACTGTTTTCCTTCCTACCTGCTGCAAGTCCTTCCTCTTACGTCTCTCACACACAGGGATGGATGAAGTTTGCACTTTTAATATTAACGTTAATAGATAGATACATAGCTGCTGTTTGTCCTTCCAGAGGTTTATAGTCTGACAGGTGAACAAACATCACTATACATTAATGTAATTACCTGGACCTCACCTGTACACACTGAACATCATCACTAATTAATGATGTATATAGAATACTTAATGTCAGCTGCTTTACTGAGAGCCTAAACACAGTGAGCTCTTTTTTCAATGAAGAATTTTATTTTACTGTTACACACCAAGCCTGGCCCGAAATAGGCAGATTGCAGGCTCAGTGTGTTTATATGTGTGTGTGTGTGAGGGATGTAAAAAGAAGGACTTGCATTAGGTAGGAAGAAAAACAGTGAAGCCGAAGCATGAAGAGCGTGTGTGATGCAGCCGCAGTGAGCCACGCTAAGCTAAGCTAAGTGAGCTAACATCGCGTCATACTTGAGGCTGCCCAACTGTGGTTTGGAAGCCGACGAAACCGGGTCAGTCACAGGTCGGTACAGTTCAACTGAATGACAAACTACAGCTGTCAATAAATCAACACCTGTAAATATATACATATGAATTATTGCCACATTGAAACATAAAGAGGCAGAGCTGTGCTGCCTGGACTTGTGGTCATGTCAGTCACCCACCAGCTACTTGATATGCAAATGATGTGTAAATTAGGCTCTCATTGCCCCTCCCCTTTATGCCAAAAGAGGGACTAAAAGCACAGACATGAAGACAAACTCTGAAAATTATGTTTTTATTACAATGACAACTTTGTCTGTTTTGGCTCCACAACACAGCAGATATCATGACCCATGATGATGATGTTTGTCACAGAATAGATCAACAGTCATGTAAATGTACGACGCCAAAGTTCTCAACACAAGTTAATTTATTTTCCAAAACACTGAGCAGGATTCATGACTGTTTATGACATTGAAGCAGTTACAACGATGGTGTCTGTTGTGAAAACTAAAGCACTTGTTCCCTGTATCGTCTGCAGATGCACCATGGGGGACCCCTGCAGTGACGACCTCCTGAGGAAGCGTCCCACCACATCCTGACATGCGCCCACAGAGAAATGGCTTTATTGATGATCCCTGGATGAAGGGGATCTCGGGCAAAGTCTCCCTCAGGTGGGTGTTGATGGTGGTCATGGTCAGAACCGTGGTGGTCCCTTAAAAACAAAACAAAAAAGACATAAGATGACATCACAGCTCTCTATATACACATACATGTAGAACATAGCATCAGATTCAAACAACGTCATAGTATAGCCCAGTGGTTCTCAACTGGTGGGTCGGGACCCAAAAGTGGGTCGCGAAGCCGTTTTTAGAGGGTCACAGAAGCAAAAAGTAGTGGTGTAAAGTCTTATGATAAAGGACGTGTTTCTTATGACAGTTTGCTTTCAGTAGCAGGATATTTAGTGGTGACACCAGTAGTTGCCCAATATTAACCTCTAGATCTGTCTCTGCAGCTTATTGGAGAAAATGATGCTAAAATGAGACAAAATGTGCTCCAAATCTGTCAAAATGGGACAAAATATGCCCAAAACTTGGCAAAAGTGTCCAAATAAACCAAAGTGAGCAAAAAAAGCCATTTTTTTCCCAAGCTGCATCAGAATGTGTTGAGACTACACCCAAATAAACCTTAATGTCTTAACAGGAACAGTGAACTTCTGTTATTAATAAGACATTAGTGGTCCTGAGGCTGGACCAGTTGAGAACCACTGGTGTAGCCTGTCGTCTGAAAAACGTCATAGTATGTCGCTGAAGAAACATCATAGTAACTATACTACTTTTAAAAACGTCCTAAAGTATAGTCTGTATTTCGAAAAGTCATAGTATGTTCAGAAAGTAGTATAGCGTACTGTTAGTATAGTATGTTCTCACTGTGTACTTTAGGTTGAGGTTTTACTGATACATTCGTTCACAAACCTCACAGCTGGTTTTATATAATCAGTTAATTAAAGTATTGTGCATCTTTCAAAAGCCGTTAGGATAGTAGGACAGTACAGTGTATCACCCAAAATGTCTGGAAAACATCGTAATATATTATGTGGTTCAAACGTCGTAGCCTTCTGTGAGTTTAGCATGTTCTCATTGTAAACTTTGTCTTTACATCATCAGTGTTTCAGCTCAATTTGAATCGTGTCATTCCTCAGACTGTCCACCAGATGGTGCCGACTCACACATTAGTGCACATTGTTTATGTTTCAATCAGATCATTAATGTAGAATAGTCTGTGGTGAACAAGGCGTTGGAATTCCTAATGTAAATTCTAACTGTTGTGTGTTTTCCAGGTGAATCCAGTGGACTGATGAAAGACGAAGCGTCACCATGACAACGTCGAGACTCATCGAACACCACAGGAGGAGGTAGGAAAAGATTCTTTTACAAGTCGTCTTTATGATTAAATTAACATGTATCACCTTTCAGTACTTGTAATGATTGACTCTATTTTAAATAACTGTGTATGTCAGACGTTGTGTTTGAGGACAGGGCAGTGTTTGGAGTGTGAAGGATTTCTGGAATGTTTTAGACACAATAATGAAGAGGTTGAGTGCTGCTAATGAATAGTTACCGTATTTCTCAGAGTATAACGCACTTAAAATCCTTTAATTTTCTCAAAAATCAACAGTGCACCTTCTGTATTAATTCTGGTTGTGTTTACTGACCTACAACTGATTTTTTGTGATACATGTGATACACTCAAAAATCTGTCCAAATATTTTAGTACGACTTTGATAAGTTACGAAGCTGCACCACTTGATGGATTGTTGGCACATTACGGCTGCTGTAGTCAGGAGCCTCGTGGAGTAATATGTACTGTGCTTCAATATAACATTATGGTCTGTATAAGGACCCCAAAATGACACCTGTTAACAGACATGCAAGTTTGACTTATCTGTTTTGTTTTGCTTAATGCTCCTTATAATTAAGTGCGCGTTTTAGTCCGAAAAATACGGTAATAGAGTATGTGGTTGAGGAAAATGCCATTGTATCGTTCAAGAAACAACATAGTGTAGTGGATTAATCAATAAAACACCATTCTATAGTTTGTTAGCAGCACCTAAACTCTTCATTATTGTCTAAACATTCAAGAAATCCTACACACTACAAAGACTGCCATGTTTTATGTGTGAAAAGTCATGTTGATTAATTAATTCTTCTTTGCTTTCCAGGTAACTCCAGCTGCTGCAGCGCCCTCATGAGGACACATCAGTCGTGACTTGATTGGCCTCATTAATAAAAAAGTGAATTGTGAAGATGAATGAGACTTTATTATATTTGAGCAACAATTGGATTAACATGAGTTAACTCTGAACATTCTGCCTAAATTGACTTGATTTCAGATGATTAAAGAAAGTGACCACCAGGGGGCGCAATTTTGTAACTATGTACAAGCTATTGCAGCATCATGCTATCGACAGACGACAGACTATACTATGACGTTTTTGACGCGTTTTGAACGACATACAATACTGTGACGTTTTTTTCACTTTTCGGACGACATGCTATACTATGACGTTTTTGACGCGTTTTGAACGACATACTATACTATGACGTTTTTGACGCATTTTGAACGACATACGATACTATGACGTTTTTTTCACTTTTCGGACGACATGCTATACTATGACATTTTTGATGCGTTTTGAACGACATACTATACTATGACGTTTTTGACCCATTTCGGACGACATACTATACAATGACGTTTTTCACCCGTTTCGGACGACATACTATACTATGACGTTTTTGACGCGTTTTGAACGACATACTATACTATGACGTTTTTTTCACTTTTCGGACGACATACTATACTATGACATTTTTTTCACTTTTCGGACGACATGCTATACTATGACGTTTTTGACCCGTTTCGGACGACATACTATACTATGACGTTTTTGACCCGTTTCGGACGACATACTATACTATGACGTTTTTGACGCGTTTTGAACGACATGCTATACTATGACGTTTTTTTCACTTTTCGGACGACATGCTATACTATGACGTTTTTGACACGTTTCGGACGACATACTATACTATGACGTTTTTGACGCGTTTCGGACGACATACTATACTATGACGTTTTTTTCACTGTTCGGACGACATTCTATGCTATGACGTTTTTGACCCGTTTTGAACGACATACTATACTATGACGTTTTTGACGCGTTTTGAACGACATACTATACTATGACATTTTTTTCACTTTTCGGACGACATACTATGCTATGACGTTTTTGACACGTTTCGAACGACATACTATACTGTGACGTTTTTTTCACTTTTCAAACGACATACTATGCTATGACGTTTTTGACACGTTTTGAACGACATACTATACTATGACGTTTTTGACCCGTTTCGGACGACATACTATACTATGACGTTTTTGATGCGTTTTGAACGACATACTATACTATGAGGTTTTTTCACTTTTCGGACGACATACTATACTATGACGTTTTTGACGCATTTTGAACGACATACTATACTATGACGTTTTTGACGCGTTTCGAACGACATACTATACTGTGACGTTTTTTTCACTTTTCAAACGACATACTATACTGTGACGTTTTTTTCACTTTTCGGACGACATACTATGCTATGACGTTTTTGACCCGTTTTGAACGACATACTATACTATGACGTTTTTGACGCGTTTCGAACGACATACTATACTGTGACGTTTTTTTCACTTTTCAAACGACATACTATACTATGACGTTTTTTTCACTTTTCGGACGACATACTATGCTATGACGTTTTTGACGCGTTTTGAACGACATACTATACAATGACATTTTTTTCACTTTTCGGACGACATGCTATACTATGACGTTTTTGACACGTTTCGTACGACGTGCTATACTATGACGTTTTTGACGCGTTTCGAACGACATACTATACTATGACGTTTTTGATGCGTTTTGAACGACATACTATACTATGACGTTTTTGACGCGTTTTGAACGACATACTATGCAATGACATTTTTGACCCGTTTCAGACGACATACTATACTATGACGTTTTTGACGCGTTTTGAACGACATACTATACTATGACATTTTTTTCACTTTTCTGACGACATACTATACTATGACGTTTTTGACCCGTTTCGGACGACATAGTATGCTATGACGTTTTTTTCACTTTTCGGACTACAAACTATGCCATGACGTTTTTGACCCGTTTCAGACGACATACTATACTATGACGTTTTTGACGCGTTTTGAACGACATACTATACTATGACATTTTTTTCACTTTTCTGACGACATACTATACTATGACATTTTTGACCCGTTTCAGACGACATACTATACTATGACGTTTTTGACGCGTTTTGAACGACATACTATACTATGACGTTCTTTTCACTTTTCGGACGACATGCTATACTATGACGTTTTTGACACGTTTCGTACGACGTGCTATACTATGACGTTTTTGACGCGTTTCGAACGACATACTATACTATGACGTTTTTGATGCGTTTTGAACGACATACTATACTATGACGTTTTTTTCACTTTTCGGACGACATACTATACTATGACGTTTTTGACGCGTTTTGAACGACATACTATGCAATGACATTTTTGACCCGTTTCAGACGACATACTATACTATGACGTTTTTGACGCGTTTTGAACGACATACTATACTATGACATTTTTTTCACTTTTCTGACGACATACTATACTATGACGTTTTTGACCTGTTTCGGACGACATAGTATGCTATGACGTTTTTTTCACTTTTCGGACTACAAACTATGCCATGACGTTTTTTGACCCGTTTCGGACGACATACTATACTATGACGTTTTTCATGCGTTTTGAACGACATACTATACTATGACATTTTTGACGCGTTTTGAACGACATCCTATACTATGACATTTTTTTCACTTTTCGGACGACATACTATACTATGACGTTTTTGACCCGTTTCGGACGACAGACTATACTATGACGTTTTTGACGCGTTTTGAACGACATACTATACTATGACATTTTTGATGCGTTTTGAACGACATGCTATACTATGACGTTTTTCACCCGTTTCGGACGACATACTATACTATGACGTTTTTGACCCGTTTCGGACGACAGACTATACTATGACGTTTTTGACGCGTTTTGAACGACATACTATACTATGACAATTTTGATGCGTTTTGAACGACATGCTATACTATGACGTTTTTCACCCGTTTCGTACGACGTGCTGTACTATGACGTTTTTTTCACCTTTCGGACGACATACTATACTATGACGTTTTTGACGCGTTTTGAACGACATACTCTACTATGACGTTTTTTTCATTTTTCGGACGACATACTATACTATGACGTTTTTGACCCGTTTCGGACGACAGACTATACTATGACGTTTTTGACGCGTTTTGAACGACATACTATACTATGACATTTTTGATGCGTTTTGAACGACATGCTATACTATGACGTTTTTCACCCGTTTCGTACGACGTGCTGTACTATGACGTTTTTTTCACCTTTCGGACGACATACTATACTATGACGTTTTTGACGCGTTTTGAACGACATACTCTACTATGACGTTTTTTTCATTTTTCGGACGACATACTATACTATGACGTTTTTGACGCATTTTGAACGACATACTATAATATGACGTTTTTTTCACTTTTCGGACGACATACTATGCCATGACGTTTTTGACCCGTTTCGAACGACATACTATACTATGACGTTTTTGACGCGTTTTGAACGACATACTATACTATGACGTTTTTGACGCGTTTTGTACGACATACTATACGATGACGCTTTTGACCCGTTTCAGACGACATACTATACTATGACGTTTTTGACCCGTTTCGGACGACATACTATACTATGACGTTTTTGACCCGTTTCGAACGACATACTATACTATGACGTTTTTGACGCGTTTTGAACGACATACTATACTATGACATTTTTGATGCGTTTTGAACAACATGCTATACTATGACGTTTTTCACCCGTTTCGTACGACGTGCTGTACTATGACGTTTTTGACGCGTTTTGAACGACATACTCTACTATGACGTTTTTTTCATTTTTCGGACGACATACTATACTATGACGTTTTTGACGCATTTTGAACGACATACTATAATATGACGTTTTTTTCACTTTTCGGACGACATACTATGCCATGACGTTTTTGACCCGTTTCGAACGACATACTATACTATGACATTTTTGACGCGTTTTGAACGACATACTATACTATGACATTTTATTCACTTTTCGGACGACATACTATACTATGACGTTTTTGACCCGTTTCGAACGACATACTATACTATGACGTTTTTGACGCGTTTTGAACGACATACTATACTATGACGTTTTTGACGCGTTTTGTACGACATACTATACGATGACGTTTTTGACCCGTTTCAGACGACATACTATACTATGACGTTTTTGATCCGTTTCGGACGACATACTATACTATGACGTTTTTGACCCGTTTCGGACGACATACTATGCCATGACGTTTTTGACGCGTTTTGAACGACATACAATACTATGACGTTTTTTTCACTTTTCGGACGACAGACTATACGATGACGTTTTTGACGCGTTTTGAACGACATACTATACTATGACGTTTTTTTCACTTTTCGGACGACAGACAATACTATGACGTTTTTTTCACTTTTCGGACGACATACTATACTATGACATTTTTTTCACTTTTCGGACGACATGCTATACTATGACGTTTTTGACCCGTTTCGGACGACATACTATACTATGACGTTTTTGACCCGTTTCGGACGACATACTATACTATGACGTTTTTGACGCGTTTTGAACGACATGCTATACTATGACGTTTTTTTCACTTTTCGGACGACATGCTATACTATGACGTTTTTGACACGTTTCGGACGACATACTATACTATGACGTTTTTGACGCGTTTCGGACGACATACTATACTATGACGTTTTTTTCACTGTTCGGACGACATTCTATGCTATGACGTTTTTGACCCGTTTTGAACGACATACTATACTATGACGTTTTTGACGCGTTTTGAACGACATACTATACTATGACATTTTTTTCACTTTTCGGACGACATACTATGCTATGACGTTTTTGACACGTTTCGAACGACATACTATACTGTGACGTTTTTTTCACTTTTCAAACGACATACTATGCTATGACGTTTTTGACACGTTTTGAACGACATACTATACTATGACGTTTTTGACCCGTTTCGGACGACATACTATACTATGACGTTTTTGATGCGTTTTGAACGACATACTATACTATGAGGTTTTTTCACTTTTCGGACGACATACTATACTATGACGTTTTTGACGCATTTTGAACGACATACTATACTATGACGTTTTTGACGCGTTTTGAACGACATACTATACTATGACGTTCTTTTCACTTTTCGGACGACATGCTATACTATGACGTTTTTGACACGTTTCGTACGACGTGCTATACTATGACGTTTTTGACGCGTTTCGAACGACATACTATACTATGACGTTTTTGATGCGTTTTGAACGACATACTATACTATGACGTTTTTTTCACGTTTCGAACGACATACTATACTATGACGTTTTTGACGCGTTTTGAACGACATACTATGCAATGACATTTTTGACCCGTTTCAGACGACATACTATACTATGACGTTTTTGACGCGTCTTGAACGACATACTATACTATGACATTTTTTTCACTTTTCTGACGACATACTATACTATGACGTTTTTGACCCGTTTCGGACGACATAGTATGCTATGACGTTTTTTTCACTTTTCGGACTACAAACTATGCCATGACGTTTTTGACCCGTTTCAGACGACATACTATACTATGACGTTTTTGACGCGTTTTGAACGACATACTATACTATGACATTTTTTTCACTTTTCTGACGACATACTATACTATGACATTTTTGACCCGTTTCAGACGACATACTATACTATGACGTTTTTGACGCGTTTTGAACGACATACTATACTATGACGTTCTTTTCACTTTTCGGACGACATGCTATACTATGACGTTTTTGACACGTTTCGTACGACGTGCTATACTATGACGTTTTTGACGCGTTTCGAACGACATACTATACTATGACGTTTTTGATGCGTTTTGAACGACATACTATACTATGACGTTTTTTTCACTTTTCGGACGACATACTATACTATGACGTTTTTGACGCGTTTTGAACGACATACTATGCAATGACATTTTTGACCCGTTTCAGACGACATACTATACTATGACGTTTTTGACGCGTTTTGAACGACATACTATACTATGACATTTTTTTCACTTTTCTGACGACATACTATACTATGACGTTTTTGACCCGTTTCGGACGACATAGTATGCTATGACGTTTTTTTCACTTTTCGGACTACAAACTATGCCATGACGTTTTTTGACCCGTTTCGGACGACATACTATACTATGACGTTTTTCATGCGTTTTGAACGACATACTATACTATGACATTTTTGACGCGTTTTGAACGACATCCTATACTATGACATTTTTTTCACTTTTCGGACGACATACTATACTATGACGTTTTTGACCCGTTTCGGACGACAGACTATACTATGACGTTTTTGACGCGTTTTGAACGACATACTATACTATGACATTTTTGATGCGTTTTGAACGACATGCTATACTATGACGTTTTTCACCCGTTTCGGACGACATACTATACTATGACGTTTTTGACCCGTTTCGGACGACAGACTATACTATGACGTTTTTGACGCGTTTTGAACGACATACTATACTATGACAATTTTGATGCGTTTTGAACGACATGCTATACTATGACGTTTTTCACCCGTTTCGTACGACGTGCTGTACTATGACGTTTTTTTCACCTTTCGGACGACATACTATACTATGACGTTTTTGACGCGTTTTGAACGACATACTCTACTATGACGTTTTTTTCATTTTTCGGACGACATACTATACTATGACGTTTTTGACCCGTTTTGAACGACATACTATACTATGACGTTTTTGACGCGTTTTGAACGACATACTCTACTATGACGTTTTTTTCACCTTTCGGACGACATACTATACTATGACGTTTTTGACGCATTTTGAACGACATACTATAATATGACGTTTTTTTCACTTTTCGGACGACATACTATGCCATGACGTTTTTGACCCGTTTCGAACGACATACTATACTATGACGTTTTTGACGCGTTTTGAACGACATACTATACTATGACGTTTTATTCACTTTTCGGACGACATACTATACTATGACGTTTTTGACCCGTTTCGGACGACAGACTATACTATGACGTTTTTGACGCGTTTTGAACGACATACTATACTATGACATTTTTGATGCGTTTTGAACGACATGCTATACTATGACGTTTTTCACCCGTTTCGTACGACGTGCTGTACTATGACGTTTTTGACCCGTTTCGGACGACATACTATACTATGACGTTTTTGACGCGTTTTGAACGACATACTCTACTATGACGTTTTTTTCACCTTTCGGACGACAGACTATACTATGACGTTTTTGACGCATTTTGAACGACATACTATAATATGACGTTTTTTTCACTTTTCGGACGACATACTATGCCATGACGTTTTTGACCCGTTTCGAACGACATACTATACTATGACGTTTTTGACGCGTTTTGAACGACATACTATACTATGACGTTTTTGACGCGTTTTGTACGACATACTATACGATGACGCTTTTGACCCGTTTCAGACGACATACTATACTATGACGTTTTTGACCCGTTTCGGACGACATACTATACTATGACGTTTTTGACCCGTTTCGGACGACATACTATGCCATGACGTTTTTGACCCGTTTCGAACGACATACTATACTATGACGTTTTTGATGCGTTTTGAACGACATACTATACTATGACATTTTTGACGCGTTTTGAACGACATACTCTACTATGACATTTTATTCACTTTTCGGACGACATACTATACTATGACGTTTTTGACCCGTTTCGGACGACAGACTATACTATGACGTTTTTGACGCGTTTTGAACGACATACTATACTATGACATTTTTGATGCGTTTTGAACGACATGCTATACTATGACGTTTTTCACCCGTTTCGTACGACGTGCTGTACTATGACGTTTTTGACCCGTTTCGGACGACATACTATACTATGACGTTTTTGACGCGTTTTGAACGACATACTCTACTATGACGTTTTTTTCATTTTTCGGACGACATACTATACTATGACGTTTTTGACGCATTTTGAACGACATACTATAATATGACGTTTTTTTCACTTTTCGGACGACATACTATGCCATGACGTTTTTGACCCGTTTCGAACGACATACTATACTATGACATTTTTGACGCGTTTTGAACGACATACTATACTATGACATTTTATTCACTTTTCGGACGACATACTATACTATGACGTTTTTGACCCGTTTCGAACGACATACTATACTATGACATTTTTGACGCGTTTTGTACGACATACTATACGATGACGTTTTTGACCCGTTTCAGACGACATACTATACTATGACGTTTTTGACCCGTTTCGGACGACATACTATGCCATGACGTTTTTGACCCGTTTCGAACGACATACTATACTATGACATTTTTGATGCGTTTTGAACGACATGCTATACTATGACGTTTTTGATGCGTTTTGAACGACATACTATACTATGACGTTTTTGACCCGTTTCGGACGACATAGTATGCTATGACGTTTTTTTCACTTTTCGGACTACAAACTATGCCATGACGTTTTTGACCCGTTTCGAACGACATACTATACTATGACGTTTTTGATGCGTTTTGAACGACATACTATACTATGACATTTTTGACGCGTTTTGAACGACATACTATACTATGACATTTTATTCACTTTTCGGACGACATACTATACTATGACGTTTTTGACCCGTTTCGGACGACAGACTATACTATGACGTTTTTGACCCGTTTCGGACGACATACTATGCCATGACGTTTTTGACCCGTTTCGAACGACATACTATACTATGACATTTTTGATGCGTTTTGAACGACATGCTATACTATGACGTTTTTGATGCGTTTTGAACGACATACTATACTATGACGTTTTTGACCCGTTTCGGACGACATAGTATGCTATGACGTTTTTTTCACTTTTCGGACTACAAACTATGCCATGACGTTTTTGACCCGTTTCGAACGACATACTATACTATGACGTTTTTGATGCGTTTTGAACGACATACTATACTATGACATTTTTTTCACTTTTCTGACGACATACTATACTATGACGTTTTTGACCCGTTTCGGACGACATACTATACTATGACGTTTTTGATGCGTTTTGAACGACATACTATACTATGACATTTTTGACGCGTTTTGAACGACATACTATACTATGACATTTTATTCACTTTTCGGACGACATACTATACTATGACGTTTTTCACCCGTTTCGTACGACGTGCTGTACTATGACGTTTTTTTCACTTTTCGGACGACATACTATGCCATGACGTTTTTGACCCGTTTCGAACGACATACTATACTATGACGTTTTTGACGCGTTTTGAACGACATACTATACTATGACGTTTTTGACGCGTTTTGAACGACATACTATACTATGACGTTTTTGACGCGTTTTGTACGACATACTATACGATGACGTTTTTGACCCGTTTCAGACGACATACTATACTATGACGTTTTTGATCCGTTTCGGACGACATACTATACTATGACGTTTTTGACCCGTTTCGGACGACATACTATGCCATGACGTTTTTGACCCGTTTCGAACGACATACTATACTATGACATTTTTGATGCGTTTTGAACGACATGCTATACTATGACGTTTTTGATGCGTTTTGAACGACATACTATACTATGACGTTTTTGACCCGTTTCGGACGACATACTATACTATGACGTTTTTGATGCTTTTTGAACGACATACTATACTATGACGTTTTTGATGCGTTTTGAACGACATGCTATACTATGACGTTTTTGATGCGTTTTGAACGACATACTATACTATGACGTTTTTGACCCGTTTCGGACGACATAGTATGCTATGACGTTTTTTTCACTTTTCGGACTACAAACTATGCCATGACGTTTTTGACCCGTTTCGAACGACATACTATACTATGACGTTTTTGATGCGTTTTGAACGACATACTATACTATGACATTTTTGACGCGTTTTGAACGACATACTATACTATGACATTTTATTCACTTTTCGGACGACATACTATACTATGACGTTTTTGACCCGTTTCGGACGACAGACTATACTATGACGTTTTTGACGCGTTTTGAACGACATACTATACTATGACATTTTTGATGCGTTTTGAACGACATGCTATACTATGACGTTTTTCACCCGTTTCGTACGACGTGCTGTACTATGACGTTTTTTTCACTTTTCGGACGACATACTATGCCATGACGTTTTTGACCCGTTTCGAACGACATACTATACTATGACGTTTTTGACGCGTTTTGAACGACATACTATACGATGACGTTTTTGACCCGTTTCGGACGACATACTATACTATGACGTTTTTGACGCGTTTTGAACGACATACTATACTATGACGTTTTCTTCACTTTTCGGACGACATACTATACTATGACGTTTTTGACCCGTTTCAGACGACATACTATACTATGACGTTTTTGATGCGTTTCGGACGACATACTATACTATGACGTTTTTGACGCGTTTTGAACGACATACTATACTATGACGTTTTTTTCATTTTTCGGACGACATACTATACTATGACGTTTTTGACGCGTTTTGAACGACATACTATACTATGACATTTTTTTCACTTTTCGGACGACATACTATACTATGACGTTTTTGACCCGTTTCGGACAACATACTATACTATGACGTTTTTGATGCGTTTTGAACGACATACTATACTATGATGTTTTTTTCACTTTTCGGACGACATACTATACTATGACGTTTTTGACCCGTTTCGAACGACATACTATACTATGACGTTTTTGTCACTTTTCGGACGACATACTATACTATGACGTTTTTTTCACTTTTCGGACGACATACTATGCCATGACGTTTTTGACCCGTTTCGAACGACATACTATACTATGACGTTTTTGACCCGTTTCGAACGACATACTATACTATGACGTTTTTGTCACTTCTCGGACGACATACTATACTATGACGTTTTTACCACATTTCGGACGACATACTATACTATGACGTTTTTGGTCACATTTATAACGACATACTACACTATGACGTTTTTGGTCACATTTATCACGACATACCATACTATGACGTTTTTGACCCATTTTGGACGACATACTATACTATGATGTTTTTTTTCACTTTTCGGACGACATACTATACTATGACGTTTTTGACCCATTTTGGACGACATACTACACTATGACGTTTTTTTCACTTTTCGGACGACATGCGTTTTTGACCCGTTTCGGACGACATACTATACTATGACGATTTCATAGTTTTTCAGACGACATACCTGAGCCGGCTCCTTGCACCAGGAAAATGGACCAATCTCCAAGTCATTTTTGTACTCTCTCGCTTCTTGTTTCTGTTTAGATTCCCTAATTTTGTCTTCTCTTTCCAGTAACTATCTAATTTTGTATTTGCTCCTGTCTTAAACATTCCAAGCCTGGGAGTACCTGGTCCTGGTTCGTTCCTCGCCACTTGTGAAATTAATACTGTCTTGTCTTTTGTTTTTGCAGCTGATCTTACCCAGGGTAAATCTGCTCACTGTTTCACTGTGTGTTTGCATTTTTTCTGCAAATAAATCACTCATTTTGAATGTCTTGTTTTATTGTGCTCTCTGAGTCCCAAACCTTTGGCCTTTTACATGCAGCTTTTATGTTAAACTGAACTACTAATTGACATTACCAATATCAAATTGGTTAGTGCCAAACAGCAAGTATTTAGATTAGTGTACGACGTCATAGAACTGAAGGAAAAAACATAGTACAGTATGCTTTCCAAAAAGTGACAAAAGTCACAATATAGTAATTCATACAAAATGTGAAAAAAGTCAAAGGATGCTGTGCCGTCTGAAAATTAACAAAAAAGTCACAAGATATGTCATCTGAAATATAAAAAAATCATATTGTACTATGTAGTCAGAAAATTGAAAAGAAAGCAGCCATACTATAGTAGGAACTTTTATATTGTCCAAAATGTGCCAAAAGAAAAAGTTCATGGTGTCGGTTGTGGTTCAAAAAGTGAAAAAATAGTTTAGTATAGTATGTATTTCAGATTATGACAATAGAATGTCATCTAAAAGGTGTTCTATACATTTTCTGTGGAAGAAAATGTGTCAATGACGTCATAATATAGTATGTCACCCGAAAACTTTTAAAAAAGTCATAGTATAGTGTGTAGTCCGAAAACTCAATAAAAAGAGTCATAATAAACTATGTCGTCCAAAACATGATAAAAACGTCATAGTATGTCGTGATAAATCTCACCAAAAACGTCATAGTATAGTATGTCGTCCGAAACCTGATAAAAACGTCATAGTATAGTATGTCTTCCGAAATGTGGTAAAAACGTCATAGTATAGTATGTCGTCCAAAACATGATAAAATCGTCATACTATAGTATGTCGTCATAAAGGTGGTAAAAACGTCGTAGTATAGTATGTTGTGTGAAATCTCACCAAAATCGCCATAGTATAGTATGTCATCCAAAATTTGATGAAAACGTCATAATATACTATGTCGTGACAAATCTCACTAAAAACGTCAAAGTATAGTATATCGTCCGAAACGTGAAAAAAGCGTCACAGTATAGTATGTCGTTATAAATCTCAGCAAAAACGTCATGGTAAACTATGTCGTCAAAAACGTGATGAAAACATCATAGTATAGCATGTCGTCCGAAATGTGGTAAAAACGTTATACTATAGTATGTCGTGTCAAATCTCACCAAAAACGTCATAGTATAGTATGTCGTCTGAAACGTGAAAAAAACGTCATAGTACAGTATGTCGTCCGAAATATGGCAAAAAAGTCTTAGTATAGTATGTCGTTATAAATCTGACCAAAAACGTCATAGTGTAGTATGTTGTCCGAAATGTGGTAAAAACGTCATAGTATAGTATGTCGTCCGAAATGTGGTAAAAACGTCATAGTATAGTATGTCGTCGTCCGAAATGTGGCAAAAACGTCATAGTATACTATGTCGTCCAAAATGTGACCAAAAACGTCATAGTATATTATGTCGTCCGAAACATGATAAAAACGTCACGTATGTCATCCGATATGTGATAAAAACGTCATAGTATAGTATGTCGTGATGAATCTCACCAAAAACGTCATAGTATAGTATGTCATCCGAAATGTGGTAAAAACGTCATAGTAATAGTATGTCGTCCGAAACGTGATAAAAACGTCATAGTATAGTATGTCGTCCGAAACGTGATAAAAACGTCATAGTATAGTATGTCGTCCGAAACGTGATAAAAACGTCACGTATGTCATCCGATATGTCATAAAAACGTCATAGTATAGTATGTCGTGATGAATCTCACCAAAAACGTCATAGTATAGTATGTCATCCGAAATGTGGTAAAAAGGTCACAGTATAGTATGTCGTCCGAAACGTGATAAAAACGTCATAGTATAGTATGTCGTGATGAATCTCACCAAAAACGTCATAGTATAGTATGTCATCCGAAATGTGGTAAAAACGTCATAGTATAGTATGTCGTCCGAAACGTGATAAAAATGTCATAGTATAGTATGTCGTCCGAAACGGGTCAAAAACGTCATAGTATAGTATGTCGTTCGAAATGTGACCAAAAATGTCATAGTATAGTATGTCGTCCGAAAAGTGACAAAAACGTCATAGTATATTATGTCGTCCGAAACGTGATAAAAACGTCACGTATGTCATCCGATATGTGATAAAAACGTCATAGTATAGTATGTCGTGATGAATCTCACCAAAAACGTCATAGTATAGTATGTCATCCGAAATGTGGTAAAAAGGTCACAGTATAGTATGTCGTCCGAAACGTGATAAAAACGTCATAGTATAGTATGTCGTGATGAATCTCACCAAAAACGTCATAGTATAGTATGTCATCCGAAATGTGGTGAAAACGTCATAGTATAGTATGTCGTCCGAAACGTGATAAAAACGTCATAGTATAGTATGTCGTCCGAAACGGGTCAAAAACGTCATAGTATAGTATGTCGTCCGAAATGTGATAAAAACGTCATGTCGTCCAAAATGTGAAAAAAACGTCATAGTATAGTATGTCGTCCGAAAAGTGACAAAAACGTCATAGTATATTATGTCGTCCGAAACGTGATAAAAACGTCACGTATGTCATCCGATATGTGATAAAAACGTCATAGTATTGTATGTCGTGATGAATCTCACCAAAAACGTCATAGTATAGTATGTCGTCCGAAACGTGATCAAAAACGTCATAGTATAGTCTGTCGTGTCAAATCTCACCAAAAACGTCATAGTATAGTATGTCGTCCGAAACGTGATAAAAACGTCATAGTATAGTATGTCGTCCGAAACGGGTCAAAAACGTCATAGTATAGTATGTCGTCCGAAATGTGATAAAAACGTCATGTCGTCCAAAATGTGAAAAAAACGTCATAGTATAGTATGTCGTCCGAAAAGTGACAAAAACGTCATAGTATATTATGTCGTCCGAAACGTGATAAAAAAGGTCACGTATGTCATCCGATATGTGATAAAAACGTCATAGTATTGTATGTCGTTCGAAATGTGACCAAAAATGTCATAGTATAGTATGTCGTCCGAAAAGTGACAAAAACGTCATAGTATATTATGTCGTCCGAAACGTGATAAAAACGTCACGTATGTCATCCGATATGTGATAAAAACGTCATAGTATAGTATGTCGTGATGAATCTCACCAAAAACGTCATAGTATAGTATGTCATCCGAAATGTGGTAAAAAGGTCACAGTATAGTATGTCGTCCGAAACGTGATAAAAACGTCATAGTATAGTATGTCGTGATGAATCTCACCAAAAACGTCATAGTATAGTATGTCATCCGAAATGTGGTAAAAACGTCATAGTATAGTATGTCGTCCGAAACGTGATAAAAACGTCATAGTATAGTATGTCGTCCGAAACGGGTCAAAAACGTCATAGTATAGTATGTCGTCCGAAATGTGATAAAAACGTCATGTCGTCCAAAATGTGAAAAAAACGTCATAGTATAGTATGTCGTCCGAAAAGTGACAAAAACGTCATAGTATATTATGTCGTCCGAAACGTGATAAAAACGTCACGTATGTCATCCGATATGTGATAAAAACGTCATAGTATTGTATGTCGTGATGAATCTCACCAAAAACGTCATAGTATAGTATGTCGTCCGAAACGTGATCAAAAACGTCATAGTATAGTCTGTCGTGTCAAATCTCACCAAAAACGTCATAGTATAGTATGTCGTCCGAAACGTGATAAAAACGTCATAGTATAGTATGTCGTCCGAAACGTGATAAAAACGTCATAGTATAGTATGTCGTCCGAAACGGGTCAAAAACGTCATAGTATAGTATGTCGTCCGAAATGTGATAAAAACGTCATGTCGTCCAAAATGTGAAAAAAACGTCATAGTATAGTATGTCGTCCGAAAAGTGACAAAAACGTCATAGTATAGTATGTCGTCCGAAACGTGATAAAAACGTCACGTATGTCATCCGATATGTGATAAAAACGTCATAGTATTGTATGTCGTGATGAATCTCACCAAAAACGTCATAGTATAGTATGTCGTCCGAAACGTGATCAAAAACGTCATAGTATAGTCTGTCGTGTCAAATCTCACCAAAAACGTCATAGTATAGTATGTCGTCCGAAACGTGATAAAAACGTCATAGTATAGTATGTCGTCCGAAACGGGTCAAAAACGTCATAGTATAGTATGTCGTCCGAAATGTGATAAAAACGTCATAGTATAGTATGTCGTTATAAATCTCACCAAAAAAGTCATAGTATAGTATGTCGTCCGAAACGTGATAAAAACGTCATAGTATAGTATGTCGTCCGAAAAGTGAAAAAAACGTCATAGTATAGTGTGTCATTATAAATGTGATAAAAATGTCATATATAGTATGTTGTCCAAAACGCATCAAAAACGTCATAGTATAGTGTATCGTGTTAAATGTGACCAAAAACGTCATAGTATAGTATGTCGTCCGAAAAGTTAAAAAAAAGTCATAGTACAGTATGTCGTTCAAAATGCATCAAAAACGTCACAGTATAGTATGTTGTGTTGAATGTGACCAAAAACGTCATAGTATAGTATGTCGTCCGAAAAGTGACAAAAACGTCATAGTATAGTATGTCGTGATGAATGTGACCAAAAACGTCATAGTACAGGATGTCGTCCAAAAAGTGAAAAAAAGTCATATTATAGTATGTCGTTCAAAATGCATCAAAAACGTCATAGTATAGTATGTCGTGTTGAATGTGACCAAAAACGCCATGTTATAGTATGTTGTCCAAAACGCATCAAAAACGTCATAGTATAGTGTATCGTGCTGAATGTGACCAAAAACGTCATAGTATAGTATGTCGTCCGAAACACATCAAAAACGTCATAGTATAGTATGTCGTGATGAATGTGACCAAAAACGTCATAGTACAGTACGTCGTCCGAAAAGTGAAAAAAAGTCATAGTATAGTATGTCGTTCAAAATGCATCAAAAATGTCACAGTATAGTATGTCGTGATGAATGTGACCAAAAACGTCATAGTACAGTATGTCGTCCGAAAAGTGACAAAAACGTCATAATATAGTATGTCGTCCGAAGAGTGAAAAAAAAGTCATAGTATAGTATGTCGTTCAAAATGCATCAAAAACGTCACAGTATAGTATGTCGTCCAAAATGTGATAAAAATGTCATGTCGTCCGAAATGTGATAAAAACGTCATAGTATAGTATGTCGTCCAAAATGTGATAAAAACGTCATGTCGTCCGAAATGTGGTAAAAACGTCATAGTATAGTATGTCGTCCAAAATGTGATAAAAACGTCATGTCGTCCGAAATGTGGTAAAAACGTCATACTATAGTATGTCGTTATAAATGTGACCAAAAACGTCATAGTATAGTATGTCGTGCGAAATGTGGTAAAAACGTCATAGTATAGTATGTCGTCCAAAATGTGATAAAAACGTCATGTCGTCCGAAATGTGATAAAAACATCATAGTATAGTATGTTGTTATAAAACTCATGAAAAACGTCATAGTATAGTATGTCGTCCAAAATGTGATAAAAACGTCATAGTATAGTATGTCGTCCGAAATGTGGTAAAAACGTCATAGTATAGTATGTCGTCCGAAATGTGGTAAAAACGTCATAGCATAGTATGTCGTCCGAAATGTGATAAAAACGTCATAGTATAGTATGTCGATATAAATGTGACCAAAAACGTCATAGAATAGTATGTCGTCCGAAATGTGGTAAAAACGTCATAGCAAAGTATGTCGTCCGAAATGTGATAAAAACGTCATAGTATAGTATGTCGATATAAATGTGACCAAAAACGTCATAGTATAGTATGTCGTCCAAAATGTGATAAAAACGTCATGTCGTCCGAAATGTGATAAAAACGTCATAGTATAGCATGTCGTTATAAAACTCACGAAAAACGTCATAGTATAGTAGGTCGTCCAAAATGTGATAAAAACGTCATAGTATAGTATGTCGTCCGAAATGTGATAAAAACGTCATAGTATAGTATGTCGTTATAAAACTCACGAAAAACGTCATAGTATAGTATGTCGTCCAAAATGTGATAAAAACGTCATAGTATAGTATGTCGTCCGAAATGTGATAAAAACGTCATAGTATAGTATGTCGTTATAAAACTCACGAAAAACGTCATAGTATAGTATGTCGTCCAAAATGTGATAAAAACGTCATAGTATAGTATGTCGTCCGAAATGTGGTAAAAACGTCATAGTATAGTATGTCGTTATAAAACTCACGAAAAACGTCATAGTATAGTATGTCGTCCAAAATGTGATAAAAACGTCATAGTATAGTATGTCGTCCGAAATGTGGTAAAAACGTCATAGTATAGTATGTCGTTATAAATGTGACCAAAAACGTCATAGTATAGTATGTCGTCCGAAATGTGGCAAAAACGTCATAGTATACTATGTCGTCCGAAATGTGACCAAAAACGTCATAGTATATTATGTCGTCCGAAACGTGATAAAAACGTCACGTATGTCATCCGATATGTGATAAAAACGTTATAGTATAGTATGTCGTGATGAATCTCACCAAAAACGTCATAGTATAGTATGTCATCCGAAATGTGGTAAAAACGTCATAGTATAGTATGTCGTCTGAAATGTGGTAAAAACGTCATAGTATAGTATGTCATCCGAAATGTGGTAAAAACGTCATAGTAATAGTATGTCGTCCGAAACGTGATAAAAACGTCATAGTATAGTATGTCGTCTGAAATGTGATAAAAACGTCATAGTATAGTATGTCATCCGAAATGTGGTAAAAACGTCATAGTATAGTATGTCGTCCGAAACGTGATAAAAACGTCATAGTATAGTATGTCGTCCCAAACGTGATAAAAACGTCATAGTATAGTATGTCGTCCGAAACGTGATAAAAACGTCACGTATGTCATCCGATATGTCATAAAAACGTCATAGTACAGTATGTCGTGATGAATCTCACCAAAAACGTCATAGTATAGTATGTCATCCGAAATGTGGGAAAAAGGTCACAGTATAGTATGTCGTCCGAAACGTGATAAAAACGTCATAGTATAGTATGTCGTGATGAATCTCACCAAAAACGTCATAGTATAGTATGTCATCCGAAATGTGGTAAAAACGTCATAGTATAGTATGTAGTCCGAAACGTGATAAAAACGTCATAGTATAGTATGTCGTCCGAAACGGGTCAAAAACGTCATAGTATAGTATGTCGTTCGAAATGTGACCAAAAATGTCATAGTATAGTATGTCGTCCGAAAAGTGACAAAAACGTCATAGTATATTATGTCGTCCGAAACGTGATAAAAACGTCACGTATGTCATCCGATATGTGATAAAAACGTCATAGTATAGTATGTCGTGATGAATCTCACCAAAAACGTCATAGTATAGTATGTCATCCGAAATGTGGTAAAAAGGTCACAGTATAGTATGTCGTCCGAAACGTGATAAAAACGTCATAGTATAGTATGTCGTGATGAATCTCACCAAAAACGTCATAGTATAGTATGTCATCCGAAATGTGGTAAAAACGTCATAGTATAGTATGTCGTCCGAAACGTGATAAAAACGTCATAGTATAGTATGTCGTCCGAAACGGGTCAAAAACGTCATAGTATAGTATGTCGTCCGAAATGTGATAAAAACGTCATGTCGTCCAAAATGTGAAAAAAACGTCATAGTATAGTATGTCGTCCGAAAAGTGACAAAAACGTCATAGTATAGTATGTCGTCCGAAACGTGATAAAAACGTCACGTATGTCATCCGATATGTGATAAAAACGTCATAGTATTGTATGTCGTGATGAATCTCACCAAAAACGTCATAGTATAGTATGTCGTCCGAAACGTGATCAAAAACGTCATAGTATAGTCTGTCGTGTCAAATCTCACCAAAAACGTCATAGTATAGTATGTCGTCCGAAACGTGATAAAAACGTCATAGTATAGTATGTCGTCCGAAACGTGATAAAAACGTCATAGTATAGTATGTCGTCCGAAACGGGTCAAAAACGTCATAGTATAGTATGTCGTCCGAAATGTGATAAAAACGTCATGTCGTCCAAAATGTGAAAAAAACGTCATAGTATAGTATGTCGTCCGAAAAGTGACAAAAACGTCATAGTATATTATGTCGTCCGAAACGTGATAAAAACGTCACGTATGTCATCCGATATGTGATAAAAACGTCATAGTATTGTATGTCGTGATGAATCTCACCAAAAACGTCATAGTATAGTATGTCGTCCGAAACGTGATCAAAAACGTCATAGTATAGTCTGTCGTGTCAAATCTCACCAAAAACGTCATAGTATAGTATGTCGTCCGAAACGTGATAAAAACGTCATAGTATAGTATGTCGTCCGAAACGGGTCAAAAACGTCATAGTATAGTATGTCGTCCGAAATGTGATAAAAACGTCATAGTATCGTATGTCGTTATAAATCTCACCAAAAACGTCATAGTATAGTATGTCGTTATAAATCTCACCAAAAAAGTCATAGTATAGTATGTCGTCCGAAACGTGATAAAAACGTCATAGTATAGTATGTCGTCCGAAAAGTGAAAAAAACGTCATAGTATAGTGTGTCATTATAAATGTGATAAAAATGTCATATATAGTATGTTGTCCAAAACGCATCAAAAACGTCATAGTATAGTGTATCGTGTTAAATGTGACCAAAAACGTCATAGTATAGTATGTCGTCCGAAAAGTTAAAAAAAAGTCATAGTACAGTATGTCGTTCAAAATGCATCAAAAACGTCACAGTATAGTATGTTGTGTTGAATGTGACCAAAAACGTCATAGTATAGTATGTCGTCCGAAAAGTGACAAAAACGTCATAGTATAGTATGTCGTGATGAATGTGACCAAAAACGTCATAGTACAGGATGTCGTCCAAAAAGTGAAAAAAAGTCATAGTATAGTATGTCGTTCAAAATGCATCAAAAACGTCATAGTATAGTATGTCGTGTTGAATGTGACCAAAAACGCCATGTTATAGTATGTTGTCCAAAACGCATCAAAAACGTCATAGTATAGTGTATCGTGCTGAATGTGACCAAAAACGTCATAGTATAGTATAGTATGTCGTCCGAAACACATCAAAAACGTCATAGTATAGTATGTCGTGATGAATGTGACCAAAAACGTCATAGTACAGTACGTCGTCCGAAAAGTGAAAAAAAGTCATAGTATAGTATGTCGTTCAAAATGCATCAAAAATGTCACAGTATAGTATGTCGTGATGAATGTGACCAAAAACGTCATAGTACAGTATGTCGTCCGAAAAGTGACAAAAACGTCATAATATAGTATGTCGTCCGAAGAGTGAAAAAAAAGTCATAGTATAGTATGTCGTTCAAAATGCATCAAAAACGTCACAGTATAGTATGTCGTCCAAAATGTGATAAAAATGTCATGTCGTCCGAAATGTGATAAAAACGTCATAGTATAGTATGTCGTCCAAAATGTGATAAAAACGTCATGTCGTCCGAAATGTGGTAAAAACGTCATAGTATAGTATGTCGTCCAAAATGTGATAAAAACGTCATGTCGTCCGAAATGTGGTAAAAACGTCATACTATAGTATGTCGTTATAAATGTGACCAAAAACGTCATAGTATAGTATGTCGTGCGAAATGTGGTAAAAACGTCATAGTATAGTATGTCGTCCAAAATGTGATAAAAACGTCATGTCGTCCGAAATGTGATAAAAACATCATAGTATAGTATGTTGTTATAAAACTCATGAAAAACGTCATAGTATAGTATGTCGTCCAAAATGTGATAAAAACGTCATAGTATAGTATGTCGTCCGAAATGTGGTAAAAACGTCATAGTATAGTATGTCGTCCGAAATGTGGTAAAAACGTCATAGCATAGTATGTCGTCCGAAATGTGATAAAAACGTCATAGTATAGTATGTCGATATAAATGTGACCAAAAACGTCATAGAATAGTATGTCGTCCGAAATGTGGTAAAAACGTCATAGCAAAGTATGTCGTCCGAAATGTGATAAAAACGTCATAGTATAGTATGTCGATATAAATGTGACCAAAAACGTCATAGTATAGTATGTCGTCCAAAATGTGATAAAAACGTCATGTCGTCCGAAATGTGATAAAAACGTCATAGTATAGTATGTCGTTATAAAACTCACGAAAAACGTCATAGTATAGTATGTCGTCCCGAAAGTTAAAAAAAAAAAACGTCATAGTATAGTATGTCGCGATAAATCTCACCAAAAACGTCATAGTATAGTATGTCGTCCGAAATGTGGTAAAAACGTCATAGTATAGTATGTCGTCCGAAAAGTGGTAAATATGTCATAGTATAGCATGTCGTCCGAAACGTGATCAAAACTTCATAGTATAGTATGTCGTTATAAAACTCACGAAAAACGTCATAGTATAGTATGTCGTCCAAAATGTGATAAAAACGTCATAGTATAGTATGTCGTCCGAAATGTGATAAAAACGTCATAGTATAGTATGTCGTTATAAAACTCACGAAAAACGTCATAGTATAGTATGTCGTCCAAAATGTGATAAAAACGTCATAGTATAGTATGTCGTCCGAAATGTGGTAAAAACGTCATAGTATAGTATGTCGTTATAAATGTGACCAAAAACGTCATAGTATAGTATGTCGTCCGAAATGTGGTAAAAACGTCATAGCATAGTATGTCGTCCGAAATGTGATAAAAACGTCATAGTATAGTATGTCGTTATAAATGTGACCAAAAACGTCATAGTATAGTATGTCGTCCAAAATGTGATAAAAACGTCATGTCGTCCGAAATGTGATAAAAACGTCATAGTATAGTATGTCGTTATAAAACTCACGAAAAACGTCATAGTATAGTATGTCGTCCCGAAAGTTAAAAAAAAACACGTCATGGTATAGTATGTCGCGATAAATCTCACCAAAAACGTCATAGTATAGTATGTCGTCCGAAAAGTGGTAAAAACGTCATAGTATAGTATGTTGTCCGAAATGTGGTAAAAACGTCATAGTATAGTATGTCGTCCCGAAAGTTAAAAAAAAAAAAAACGTCATGGTATAGTATGTCGCGATAAATGTCACCAAAAACGTCATAGTATAGTATGTCGTCCGAAAAGTGGTAAAAACGTCATAGTATAGTATGTCGTCCGAAATGTGGTAAAAACGTCATAGTATAGTATGTCATGTCAAATCTCACCAAAAACGTCATAGTATAGTATGTCGTTATAAATGTGACCAAAAACGTCATAGTATAGTATGTCGTCCGAAATGTGGTAAAAACGTCATAGCATAGTATGTCATGTCAAATCTCACCAAAAACGTCATAGTATAGTATGTCGTTATAAATGTGACCAAAAACGTCATAGTATAGTATGTCGCCCGAAATGTGGTAAAAACGTCATAGCATAGTATGTCGTCCGAAATGTGATAAAAACGTCATAGTATAGTATGTCGATATAAATGTGACCAAAAACGTCATAGAATAGTATGTCGTCCGAAATGTGGTAAAAACGTCATAGCATAGTATGTCGTCCGAAATGTGATAAAAACGTCATAGTATAGTATGTCGATATAAATGTGACCAAAAACGTCATAATATAGTATGTCGTCCAAAATGTGATAAAAACGTCATGTCGTCCGAAATGTGATAAAAACGTCATAGTATAGTATGTCGTTATAAAACTCACGAAAAACGTCATAGTATAGTAGGTCGTCCAAAATGTGATAAAAACGTCATAGTATAGTATGTCGTCCGAAATGTGATAAAAACGTCATAGTATAGTATGTCGTTATAAAACTCACGAAAAACGTCATAGTACAGTATGTCGTCCAAAATGTGATAAAAACGTCATAGTATAGTATGTCGTCCGAAATGTGGTAAAAACGTCATAGTATAGTATGTCGTTATAAAACTCACGAAAAACGTCATAGTATAGTATGTCGTCCAAAATGTGATAAAAACGTCATAGTATAGTATGTCGTTATAAAACTCACGAAAAACGTCATAGTATAGTATGTCGTCCAAAATGTGATAAAAACGTCATAGTATAGTATGTCGTCCGAAATGTGGTAAAAACGTCATAGTATAGTATGTCGTCCGAAATATCATAATAGTATGACCAAAAACGTCATAGTATAGTATGTCGTCCAAAATGTGATAAAAACGTCATAGTATAGTATGTCGTCCGAAATGTGGTAAAAACGTCATAGTATAGTATGTCGTCCAAAATGTGATAAAAACGTCATAGTATAGTATGTCGTCCGAAATGTGGTAAAAACGTCATTATAGTATGTCGTCCAAAATGTGATAAAAACGTCATGTCGTCCGAAATGTGATAAAAACGTCATAGTATAGTATGTCGTTATAAAACTCACGAAAAACGTCATAGTATAGTATGTCGTCCCGAAAGTTAAAAAAAAAAAACGTCATAGTATAGTATGTCGCGATAAATCTCACCAAAAACGTCATAGTATAGTATGTCGTCCGAAATGTGGTAAAAACGTCATAGTATAGTATGTCGTCCGAAAAGTGGTAAATATGTCATAGTATAGCATGTCGTCCGAAACGTGATCAAAACTTCATAGTATAGTATGTCGTTATAAAACTCACGAAAAACGTCATAGTATAGTATGTCGTCCAAAATGTGATAAAAACGTCATAGTATAGTATGTCGTCCGAAATGTGATAAAAACGTCATAGTATAGTATGTCGTTATAAAACTCACGAAAAACGTCATAGTACAGTATGTCGTCCAAAATGTGATAAAAACGTCATAGTATAGTATGTCGTCCGAAATGTGGTAAAAACGTCATAGTATAGTATGTCGTTATAAAACTCACGAAAAACGTCATAGTATAGTATGTCGTCCAAAATGTGATAAAAACGTCATAGTATAGTATGTCGTCCGAAATGTGATAAAAACGTCATAGTATAGTATGTCGTTATAAAACTCACGAAAAACGTCATAGTATAGTATGTCGTCCAAAATGTGATAAAAACGTCATAGTATAGTATGTCGTCCGAAATGTTGTAAAAACGTCATAGTATAGTATGTCGTCCGAAATGTGGTAAAAACGTCATAGTATAGTATGTCGTTATAAATGTGACCAAAAACGTCATAGTATAGTATGTCGTCCAAAATGTGATAAAAACGTCATAGTATAGTATGTCGTCCGAAATGTGGTAAAAACGTCATAATATAGTATGTCGTCCGAAATGTGATAAAAACGTCATAGTATAGTATGTCGTCCGAAATGTGGTAAAAACGTCATAGTATAGTATTTCGTCCAAAATGTGATAAAAACGTCATGTCGTCCGAAATGTGATAAAAACGTCATAGTATAGTATGTCGTTATAAAACTCACGAAAAACGTCATAGTATAGTATGTCGTCCCGAAAGTTAAAAAAAAAAAACGTCATGGTATAGTATGTCGCGATAAATCTCACCAAAAACGTCATAGTATAGTATGTCGTTATAAAACTCACGAAAAACGTCATAGTATAGTATGTCGTCCGAAATGTGGTAAAAACGTCATAGTATAGTATGTCGTCCGAAAAGTGGTAAATATGTCATAGTATAGCATGTCGTCCGAAACGTGATCAAAACTTCATAGTATAGTATGTCGTTATAAATGTGACCAAAAACATCATAGTATAGTATGTCGTCCCAAAAGTTAAAAAAAAAAAAAACGTCATGGTATAGTATGTCGTGAGAAATATCACCAAAAACGTCATAGTATGTCGTCCAAAACGTGTCAAAAAACGTCATAGTATAGTACGTCGTATAATTGCAAATCACTTATAACTTAAAATTGATCTTAAAAGTACTTTCTTCACTGCTGCTGTTTGGTACATTAAACCTTGCCTCGTCTCAGGCTGTTTTCTATCTTCTGTTTACTTTAATCGCTATGTATGAGTGACAAAATGGCTCAACCTAACATGACAGACTGTTGTTAGTCTGTAAATGGACTCGGTTATGGTAAATAACTGAATCCATTAATTAACTGAATAAAAACCTCTCAAATGCACATTACTGCCGTGGCGAAATAATTCCATGTCATAACCATTTAACTTATTCCGACACACAGCGAGTGAATTAATCTGTGTCGCAGCAATCCTTTTGAATTGTAGGTCCAGAATTTATGTGAACCGGGCTCTGACAAATACGGTCTCTTATTATTAATATCGTCACAGCAGTGATGTGGAATTTAGACTAGACTTTAAACGTGGCACTATTAACTTTATTCTAATGTGCTTTATGCGTCTTTGTCCAGGGTGAGACGAAGCAGTGTGGACGACTTTTATCCCAAAAAGAGCCTGAATCCATGCACACCCCATCTTACAGCTGATTACCAAGGACATGAGAACGACTGCTGTTGGTGCTGTTGTTTCAATAAAATCAATTTTTTTTAGGAAATTACTATCTTGTGACCTTTTTATGACATTACACAGACAGTATACAGAGGTTTTAGCCGCATCTGGTGATACGGTTGAAAGTGCAATAGCGATTTTTTATGGTCGATACGTGAACACATACGGGTGAGAGGTCAGGTGTATTTTCCATCATCTGAACGCCCAAAACCTCTACCTGTCTACACGCTAACAACTTTTATGTGACATGTCACGGAGAAAGGGTCAAAAAACGTTGGACACTTTCTTTTTCTGAAGTCGGAGGAGCACTGGAGGAGACAATGAGCCGCTCGTTCACCTCCAGGCCAAGGGGAGTTCATCCCGACCGAGCCGCGGCTCCATGATGAGGCAGAGCCAGTGGAGTTAGCACGGATGTTAGCACGTCGTCGGAGCAGCCTTCTGCGAGCCGCGATGGTAAACATGGAACTAGTGGATTTAATCCAAAATGGTTAGCTGACCCTAAATTTAGCGGATGGCTCTACCTGACCCAGTATGGTAAACCCAGACGGATTGATGCACTGATCCAACCTGAACCATGAACAGGTCACACAGCACAGCAGACCTGTTCAGCCTCTGAGTTCCCTGGTTTTACCCCTTGGTCTTGTTTACACTTTATTTATGTTAATTTATTTTACTTTTAAATGTGACCAGCAACGGCTTGTTTTAAGATTTACTAGGATTTAACTTAAGTGAAAACAATTTATATTATTTATTTTAATAGTATTTTTTTGTGTTTGTTAATAATAATAATAATAATAATAATAATGTTTGTTATATGTTTGTTTGTTAAAATCGTATTTCAAGATTGTGCCTTTTTGTAAGACTATGTTTAAGTATTGTTAATAAATGGCTCATAATAACCCACAATAGTCTAAATTTCAAAATTCCTGACAACTTTTTTTTTTTTTACAAAAACACGGTGGGCCGCCGGTGGGCTTCTCTACCACCGGACTTATCAAGTTTTCTGGGGGAAACCCTGCTATACTAAGACTTTTTTTAAACGACATGCCATAACTTTTTTAACAAAAAAAGTTAAGTTTTTAACCAGGTTTAAGACACATTTTGTGCTCCACTTTCAGGCCCCGGTACTTTTACCTGTCTGTTTTTTACAAGGTGTCAGATTTTAACAATCGGATGTTTGGATTTTTGGTCAGAACCTTTTAACTGTGTGTTCCAGAGATCTACCATCCAGTCTCATTTCTATCAAGGCCTCCACTCACTTCTCATCCAAACTGCTCTGGATGTCTTCGGCTAAGACGGTCGGATATCCACACCACACCAGGTCCACGAGGACGAGCGTCTGCTGGACTCGCAACCCTGGACAGTCCTCTGGAATGACAAGAGACGAAGTGGGATCCTCCTGATGAACCGGACATCACCAGGGTCACTGAATGACATCCGTCAACAGCAGAGTGTATGAGGTAAGGTTACTGTCAAGAGTTTTGTGCACGTAATAAAAATGTGTGCGTGTTCGTCTGTAGTTGTGCATAAATAAAAACATCGTAAACTCTTCTTTTAGTCAAATCACGCATAGATTATATAATGTATAAATTATCTGAGAATACAACTCTACTAAATTACAAATATGGATTGCAGCTGATGGACGTACGCTTTCTTCAGAATGAATCTGACAAGCGTGAAATAACGGTCAAAACTACGTCACGAGGTCACAGGCATTATATCGAGTGGAAGATACCATCGATTCTACAAACTGCGCATGCGTCACAGGCTGCATCCAATGCGCAAGACCGAGGAGGAAACTTTCAAAGGTAATACAAGTTTTTTTTGTAAATACTCCTGTTACTGTGACACAAAATGTATTTTTGGCGAGAAAGTGGTTGTATGAACGTCAAATCTGTGATCATTTTATCAAGATGACGCTGCTTAAAAATGTCCCGATTTGACAGCTACGACGGGAGGTCAGCGCTCACAGTTGTCCGCTGAGAGCAGCCTCATCTGGGCCGGACTTTTTGAAATCTGCCGCTGGTTCTGACGGTTCCTTTTAAGGGATAATGTCTGTCGAGGCATCCATTATCAGAAATGAATGTACAACGCGGAGGCTTGAACCGTCCGGAGTCCAGGTTAAAAGAAACTATAAAATCCCTCATGTTTTATCTGCTGTCTTGCTGTTGTGATAAACAAACTGTGAAATAAGGTATGTTAACGTATGTTCTGAGTTTCTGTTGCCACGGCTACCAACTAGCGTTTGAGCCAGTAATTTAGAACAACCAGGCTATCTGACCGGAACTTTTTGTGTAGCTGTCCTACAACACTTTTTAACGGACACCCTGCAGCCAATCAGAATCGAGTATTCACCCAGACCATGGTATAAGTAGTTGTACGGTATCTAACGGTCACACTGAGGCCTCACAGTGTATTTTTTTAATTGCTCATCACTTTATATTGTTGTTTAATGTCCTCGATCTTTGACTTTCTTATCATATTAGTAATCATTGTGTTGTCTTCATTACCTGTAGTCCCACTTCAATCTATTCTTATGACTGTAACGGCATTAAAACTAACATTTAACATTGGAGGGACAGCTGAAGAAACCCAGATCCTCACTGACTGCTGGAGACTCCAGACAGAACATCAGCAGCATCTGGACCAGCATGATGGAGGTAATGGAGACTGAAGGCTGATCAGCTCCACTAAAGAACATCAGGAGGAGGAGAGGTTTTACAGCTGTACATGTTTTAGAAGAAGGTTTAGTCCTGTTATAAAATGAAATCTGTGAAATAACAAATATCTTTTCAACTATTAATGTCTGATATGAATTGGTGAAGCCAGAATTAAATGTTCCTCTGACATCTGACCTGTTTGATCAGAGAATGCTTGTTAACTGACAGGTGGAGTAAGAGCTCACCTGTGTTTAGGTTCTGAGTGAAGCAGCTGACATGAAATATTCTATTTAGATTACTGATGATGTACAGTGTGTGTCCATGTGAGGCCCAGGTAACTGATGTATAGTGATGTTTGTGCACCTGTCCGACTGTAAACCTCTGGATGTCTGAGGACAAACAGCAGGTACGTATGTAGAATGAAAGCTGATCTATTTTAGTAATGTTGATTTTAAAACTGTAAACCCATCCACCCCCGTTTATGAGGTGTATTCAGATAAAACACACATGGTCCCATATAACAGTCCTGCATTACGTGGTGTCCTTGGTAAGGTTTAGTCATTCTTCAGTTTACAGTTTCTGAATCCTATAAACCTCAACATATATAAATAATAAAACGTAAAGAGGCAGACAACAATCCGAGTGGATGAGCTGAGGTGGTCATCAAGTACGCTGCTGGTCCAATTGCACGTTAACCGAGATGCGTCCTCCCGTTCTCAGGAGTTCGTACTCGCATCCGTAAAATAGACAAGATTACTCAGTTTAAGTTGGAACAAATACCGTGATCTGCCAAAGGAACTTTTCAGAATAAAAATTGTGGGTAAATACCATATTCCTAAAAGTAAATGGCAAAACAAGAATCCATGTCCGATTGTGTTTAAAAATGAACTTCAATCATAAAAGACTCCAGTAAAGATAACCAGTCCCTCCAGGAATTTGCGATGTTCTGATCGCGACAATTAACGCAAATTCAATCAATCTCCATGAATTCTGCACAACCTTGCAATTTCGTCCAATCACTGCGACTTTTCAGCAATTTTGTCCCGCCTCCCGTGAGTTCCACCAATCACAGCAGTCCCCAGTAATGCACGTACGTCACCGGATTCACTTCCTTGTTTATGGTTTGAAGATACAGATGCAACAAAAACTACTGCAGAACAATTCCCTGATGTTCTTCACCAAAGCGGAGCTAAACTGTTTTCACCCCGTGGAATATTGAGGTGGAACACAAACCAAAACCATCCACTGACAAACACTTTTCTACCGTAAACATATCAGGAGAATGGGTGAAACCAGCGGACCACAGACCAGACAAACCACCGTGATGAAGCTGTTGCATCCAGATCTGTGGCAGCACTGAAACAATGAAGGTCAGTTAGATTCATTAACTGACGTGACGAGCTGTGAGCGTGTGTGTGTGAACACGCGTGTGCCAGGACGTGAAATTAACTTTTTACACTTTTAAATTTTTTAATGAATTATACAAAACAAAGAAAAAATTAAACTTTTTAGCAATTTCATCACAACAAATACGCTTCAAACATCGCAACTTTCATCGCAATTTTTTAGAAAAGCTGCCGCGAATTCAGGCATTTTAGGAGCAACAATCTGGAAAAACGTCTGGAAATCCTGGAGGGACTGATTAGTTGTCTCCTATGTGAAGATATCTCTAAGTTTCTAGTGTTTTAAGTGTAGCTACTTCCGTACAATTACAGGATTATTATCACAGATCATTTTCATTGCATCGTCCTTTTTTTCCCCCTTGGAGAACATTATAGACAGATCACACTAAATGAAAACTTTTGACACCTCATGGACTAAAATGCCTTGTGCTGAATGTTATATATATATAATTATTATTATTTTATTATAATTTATTTTATTTTGCTATATATTTCTGTATCTGAGCTGTAAAAGATAAAATGCACCTTTGTCTCCCATTGGAAATGTTTGTACACTGTATTTTGTAAAATAATTTTTAAAAAAAAAGAAGTACTCGCATCCGTCATCTTTCACGCATGCGCAGTTTGCAGAATCGATGTTATCCGTCACTCTATATAAAGCCTGTGACCTCGTGACGTAGTTTTGGCCGTTATTTCCATAGACATATATACGTAGACGCCGCATTGACTGTGGAGGGACGTGCCTAAAGCTCCGCCATCTTGGTACAGGGCTAGCAGAGGGGGGAGTGAATGTAAGTCTATGGAGGTAAGAGGTACTCCACAATCTTAAACGAGAATTATTCACTGAATTTTCGACCGATTTCTAAACGGTTTGGTTTGTTAAAAACGTCACACATGTAGCTTTGACACACGACGCTTGGATGTTTTAGAAATGCTGGTTTTACTACCAAAATACAAATTCTAAATGTTGTCAGCAGACAATCTTCTGACATAGACTTAGACTAACTGGAAAAGATGCCGGACTTTTGTGTCGCTTATGGGTGTTCAAATGAGCAGAACACACAAACCAGATCCCGTTGAATCACTTTTCACAGGTAAGGTGTACGTAAGAAGTAATACCAAGTAAGCAGGTTGTTAAATAGTGAAATAAATCCCGACAGGACGAACTGAATCTCTCTGCTCCCATAATATAACCAGCTCACTTTACGTTATTCCACGTATAGCACAGCTGCTCACTAGTGAAAGAACTAATTTGAGACTTTATTTTGGTTAAAATGCAATGTTATTCCATCTATAAACTGTCCCTGGTCTGGAAAAAACAGACCTTAGACTGCAGTGATTGACCAGTTAGAAGATTAATGACAGATATTGGATGTATTTAATATGTACATGTATTGTGTATTTAACCTTAATGTGAAGGAGAGAGTTTCAACATCTTCCTTTCATCTCCATCCACTGCAACGGTATTCTTCCTGCTGCCTAATTGTTAAATACATTAACCACGTTAGTCCTGCAGAGAATGTTTGTGACAGTGAAAATTACCAATCTAAAAGCTCACATCAATCATCACATCATATAATGCATTCTGAAACATGTTGTGCTTTCAGATATGCTATTTTCTCTCTTTAGTTTCTTCTATGAGGGTTAAAGTGGTTAAATTACTCTTTTTAAAATTTTTACAAAGGTGGCTGACTTCGGTTGATGGGAAGAAGATGCAAGGAAGACCAGACTAAATATGGATGGGGGACACTGATGCTGGATGCCATTGCTATAAAAAATCAAGTGCAATACAATCCCCCAACTCAAATAATAAAATGATAACAGCAATATTAATCACAATAATAATGATAATAATAAAATGATAATACCCATTCTAATTATAATAGTAGTGATAATTAAATGATGATAATAATAGAAATATTAATTATATGAGATAAAAATAAAATGCTAATAGTATTATTATAGTATAATGATAAAATGACAAAGATAAAACCAAAAAGAATTATAATAATATTGATAATAGTAAGAACATGATTATGATAGTAGCAATAATAACTATAATGGTGACAATAAGAAAATGATCATGAAAATAACAATATTAATTATAATAATAGTGATCTAATAACAACAACAACAACAACAACAACAATAATAATAATAATCATAATCAAATGCAATACCTACAAGCAATTCTCTGAATAAAGACCTGAACACACCTGAACGTTTTCTGGCTGGCTTTTGTTCTATTTATGTCTGCCTGTCCGTCCTCCATGTCTGACGTTTGTAACAAACAATATATGTTGACAACTGATGGATTTATGATCACTTTTATAGTGCAGACATGTCATTCCTCTATAGATGTAATGCACTGTCGGGGCGAGTGGCACTGTACCAAGATGGCCGCCGCGTAGGCACGTCGGCTCCAATCGGCAGCAGCCGTCAATGCGGCGTCTACGTATATATGTCTATGCTGTAGGGGCGAGTGGCACTGTACCAAGATGGCCGCCGCGTAGGCACGTCAACGCGGCGTCTACGTATATATGTCTGTGGTTATTTCACGCTTGTCAGATTCATTCTGAAGAAATCGTACGTCCGTCAACGCAGGAACTGTTTTGACAGTAACCTTACCTCATAAGTGTGAACTAGTGAAAGGTGACTGTTTACACTTGTTCTCGTCCTTGGAGGCAACGGTGAGGCTCATTACCGTGTCCGGGCTCCTCCCCCCGGCAGGCCGCCGTCTCTGCACACCTGGCGGTCATCAGGCTGCGCTGCTCCCGGAGTCTCCTCCACCGACAACTTCGACCCTTTCTGGGAACGCAGAAGAGCAGCTGTTTAAAAACGACCGTATACATCCAGACTGGCTGGATGTAAATATTCCCCTCCGTCGCTCACCTGGAGCCGCATCAGAAGCCTCACCTGGTCCAAACGTCTCCTCCAGGTCCGCTGGCTCTGAGCAGTCCCACCGCTACTGACGTCCCCAGGGTCCTAGCGCCAATCAGATTGGTTCCGCTGTGAGGCGACGCTGCTCACCACCAAGCCAAGGAGCAGCCCCCAACTGTGTGTGTATGTAAAATATTTCATACATTAGTTATTGTTGTAATAACCCAAAGTCTGTGTAACGTTAAGTTTATTTTATTTACATTTATTTCAGTTAATACCCGACAAGCTGGTCCTCCGAGTCGGTATGTGGAACCTTACTTTGAATCTGTACCCCTACGTTCACGTTATAGTGTGACACTGCCCTCTACCTTTACTCTTCCCTCTTGTTGTTGCTCTCTGTCGGAGACGTAAGCAGCCTTGCAGTCATGGGAAAATTTCTGTTTCATCCTCCGGTAATTGAATTTTTGAGTGTGCTGGCTCGCTTAAACCAGTTGGTACTAAGGGGCCCAAAGTGAGCCTAGAAAACACCCCCATTAGACCACCAGCAGCAGCCTGAACCGTTGATCCAAGGCAGGATGGATCCATGCTTTCATGTTGTTCTGACCCTGAAATGGAGACTCATCAGACCAGGCAGCGTTTTTCCATCTTCTACTGTCCAGTTGTGGTGAGCCTGTGTGAATCGTAGCCTCAGTTTCCTGGTCTTAGCTGACAGGAAGTGGCCCCCGGTGTGGTCTTCTGCTGCTGTAGCCCATCTTCTTCAAGGTTGTTGTGGTTCAGAGATGGTCTTCTGCATTCCTCGGTTGAGTTCCTGCTGCCTTTCTATCTTCTCCAACCAGTCGGACCATCCTCTGTAAACCCTGGAGATGGTTGTAGTGAAAATCCCAGTAGACTCAGACCAACAACCAGGCCACGTTCAGAGTCCCTTAGACCCCCTTTCTTCTCCATTCTGATGCTCGGTTTGAACTTCAGCAGGTTGTCTTGACCACGTCTAAAATCAACAGTCAATATTCATACAAATGCATTCTTTCCAATACACCTGACGTTGTAACTGAGACGCTACACAGGTCGTAGAAGTGACTTCAAATCCTACTCATTGCATGTAGACGTACATGTAAGTCAGATGAGTAGAGTAGAGGTTTGTTGAACCAAAGGCTGGACTATGAGGTTTTATACTATAGCTGATCCAAAATGCTGCAGCCAGAGTTCTGACAGGAACCAGGACCAGAGACCAGGTTTCTCCTGGATTAGCTTCACTTCATCTGCTCCCTGTAAAATCCAGGATAGAATTTAAAATCCTGCTTCTAACATAAAAACTGTTATGACTAGGGATGCACAATAATATCGGCGTCCGATAATAAAAAAATCAGCCGATAAAATGACCCGATAATAATAAATTGGAATCTTGGAATCTTGATTTTTGCCGTTGGTCTGTGTGTTGTGGTTTGTCCTCACGCCTGGCTCCTCAACCCCTCCCCTCCCCGACGGTGCTGTCGTATGTGTGTGATGTCATCAGACTGCGCGGGCAGAGAAAAACAAGCAGCATGGCGTGGCACGGACCAGGGTGGACTTTGTTTACTGTAACAGAAGAAGTCGTTTCATTAGAACTGGTCCCGAATATTGGAATATCCGAATATTTGTTCATTGTGGTGGCATTCGGATGATAACTTTTTGCTACCCAAAAAGTCGTGCGCGCCGCCGAACGCCACCGGGCGTTGCCGAGGATGTAGTACGCCGCCGGGCCGGGCGAGCGTTGCCAAGGCTCTAGAACGCCGCGGTGGTTGCAGTAAGGGACCTGACAACTCCAGTGTCACATTCCGTTGCGCAATCGGTTGACATTATCGGTTATCGGCTGCAAGAAGTATAAAATTATCGGTTATCGGAATCGGTTGGAATTGGCATCATCGTGCATCCCTAGTTATGACCAGCTAGATCATATCTTGAAGACCTTCTTGTACCTCATCATCCTAACAGAGCCCTTCTCTCTCAGACTGCAGGTTTACTTGTGGTTCCCAGAGCTTTCAGTTATCAGCTCCTCTGTTGTGGAATCAGCTCCCAGTTTGGGTTCGGGGGGCAGACACCTTCTCTTTAAACTTATAGCTAGGGCTGCTGAGGATCACCTGAGCTGTCCCTTTGTTATGCTACCATATGTTTAGACCGCCGGGGGATTCCCATGATGCACTGGGCTCCCCTCCTCTACTTTCTCCATATATCACCATTACATATCACTAACTCTGTGTTCCCCCGAGGTTCTGTGTCTTGTGATTAGTCTCTCTGTGGACGTCTCTGGATCTGGAGCTCCACCTGCTGTCCTCCCACTCCTACCCCAACAGGTCGAGGCAGACGGCCGCCCTCCCTGAGCCTGGTTCTGTCGGAGGCTGTTGGTTGTCGGGGTTTTTTTGGTTCCTTCCCACCATCGCTGCTCAGAGGGAATCTAAATGCAACTTTGGATTGTTGGATTGTTCCTGTTCTTCCTGCTGTGTAAAGCGCTACATGGTGACGTGTTGTAAATATGCGCTATATAAATAAAACTGAATTGAATGGAATTGAGATGAACTACGAGGTTTTTTTAATCAGAGATGTTTTTGATTGTCAGATGACCGTTGCCTCCCTCCCCAGCGGTGGCAGCAGCTAACAGGTAACAGGGATTGAGAGCTGCAAGAGTCAGAACTAATTACATTAAACAGGCCGAGCCCCGGGCTTATTTTTCCAGTCCACATCTCTCCGGCTTGACAGCTGGCAAAGGTAGCTGCAGTGGCGAGGTGCTGACTTTAATTAATTGTCGAGGAACTAAACCGTGAACAGCTACAGACAGCAGCCAGAGTGACCGGTCTCTCTTGGCAGGTCCGCTGCGACAGCCGCCGAGGGAAAGTACACATTAATAAAGTCAGGACTGGATTAGTTTTGGGTGGTTTAACTTCATTTGAGGCTGAGCTGAACTTGAAGCTATCAAAGAATTCCATCAAACAGACTTTAAAGTGGATAAAAGCGGCTTGTTGTTCAATGGTTTTGTTTGAAGAGCAGGCTTCATGAATAAGAGAGAAATCACAATAGAGGGGCAGAAAAGCCAAAATATTAGCCTAAAAGAAAAAAAAATGAAGCTGCTCAGATGATTTGGAATCAGATACTACAACCTTGTTAGCATCGCGAGCTTATTTCCATATTAACGACCCCTTCAGAACCTTCAAAGTAATGAATAATTGACAACAAATGAAATGTTTTGATTGTCGGCGGCGCCAGGCGTGTTTAATGTTTCATATGTTGCTTTCGAGCTAATTATGGAGATGGCACATTTGTCAGAAATACGTCCCCCTCGCAACCCCTGCACAACCCTCCCACCTTCCTCCACAGATGCCCCGTGTTTGCAGGCGAGAGGAGGAGGAGGAGGAGGAGGAGGAGGAGGAGGAGGAGGAGGGGGCTGCTGTAATTAGCTAGCAGGGAACGCTCAATGACCTGGGAGGGAGTCTGATGGCTGCCAGCGCTTACAGCTATTGTTTGGCCGCAGAAACAAGAGATATTTGACCCTCGGAGGGAAACACAGAGAGGTAGTTTGGACACTCTTTAAAGAAAAACAAGCCAAGGAGGACACTGGTTGTTATTACATTTTATAGACCAGAAAAGACTTCAGATTTTTGTAACATGTTAAAAAGATATAAACATGTAGAGGGGTGTAACGGTACATTTCTGTACGTACCTCGATGCAGAACCCTCTGGAGTTGATGGACGAACCGGCACGTCAAAATGCCATGACCGACTTAAGATGACGTAGCAGCCAAACGGAGCCTCACTGAGTCTCTGTTTCAACTTGTGTCCAAAGTGTGGATTTCTAACTATCTACCAGTCTTTGAATCGTGTTGATTGGCCAAGTAAAACCAGAGTTATGACCAATAATAAACACCATACTTTCTCCACGTTTGGAGCTCCTTACAGCTTTGGTCTGGTCCACTTGTTTTACTCCTTTTTCAAACTTTACCAGGAAACCCAAGTGATCCCAGACGGGTGGTTTTAACCACGGCGGAGCGTCTTCCAGCTGTTAGCATTAGCCATCCCATTGGCTAGCCATACGTTACAGAAGAGTAGACGTCACTTCCTGTGTTCCCCTGGAAACTCCTACTTGTTTTTAGTTCCTCAACACTGTGAGACGGAGAAGGTCCACCACAACTACGAGGTTTACAATTAAAACTCTTCTGTACATTGGACATTCTTAAGAGTCTTAAAATGTTCGTACCATGATACACCTCTGTACTGAACCGAAAGTGCTTTTACCAAACGGTTCGGTTCGGCGTGTATATAGATTCCAAATTTTAAAAACGCCACAGAACCATGGCAGTCCAATAACCCAACTAACCAAATATAGATTTATATCCATCATGAATTCTTGAGCTGGAAATATAATATCTATAGAAGTTGTAGCCATAATAAGGCTGGTTGGATTCTCTAAAAGGGGACGTTTTCGGGGCGTTGAAGAGATACCACGTAAAAATACTGGAACAGCCTCAATTCTGTTGGTAATTTTTTGACCAGTTCTGAAGGCGAAAGGGGGTCCGACCTTTTCCTAGCAAGGTGGATCTAACAGTTCCTGAGATGCTGTTGAGCAAGCAGCCTCAAACTCAAAGTGAGGCTGCTGAAAGTGGTGATTTTCAAAACAAAATATTTGACGCATGAAGCTGAAATTTAGCAGACACCTTTTTGAACATCAAGAGTTCGCGATGAAGTAAAAGTTTCAAGCAGATCGGAGACGTTTGACGGCCGGTTTGAGACGGACGAACTCCAGAATTAGAGCTTTTCACATGCGGTTAGTTTGTGATGAAGACGGCGCCTCGTCTCCCTGATGCACCTTGACAAGACGACAGACGAACCGGAGCTGACAGAGGTCGTCTGTGTCGCGCCGGCAGACGGCTGGGTGTGTGTTTGCGTCGCTATATTTGTCCTGCGAGTGTTTGTTTGTGTACGGCGGTGTTTATCGCGGCGTGTGTGTGTGTGTGTTCGGTCCGGTCAGGTCAGAGTATCCTGAAGACACTGTCAGGCAGGATTGATTTCCTCTCCGCCGATCCGTGCGAGCGTTCCTGTAACACAGCTGACCCCCCGAGTTGCGTTACCTTGTCATTTTGCGACACGGATCAAAGCGAAGACGAGCTGGAAATAGCTGCACGGCGACCTTGAACTCTGCGAGGAAGAGGAGGAGGAGGAGGAGGAGGAGAGTGACAGGACACACACATGCAGAATTAACCTGAGCTGCAGCAGAAAAACACACTGATGTGATTTAATGTTTAATTATCACCTTTAAAGTCTAAATTATGCATAAAATTTCAACTTCCTACAGTTAAATCTATAATATAAACACTATAAAACCAAACAATCAGATCATTTACTCAGTTAAAGCATGGAAATATTCTCATTTAATGCACTTAAAGTTTGCAGAATGTTGCTGCATTAATAAAGTTAATAAAGGCGGAGCTCATTTTTACTACTTTATATAGACATGGATGCACTTTTTACTCAAAGGCCTACATTTGATTTTTATTTAAGGTGGAAAAAAAAACATTTATTGGAGCCAGAAACTGTAAAAACAGAAAGAATCGTCTAATTTTTAAACTTTGCGTGTCGATTCTAAGCTTCAAATTTGGGACGTTGCATTAAAATCAATTTATTATTATTTTTAAAAAAATACGCCAAAAATAAAGCGTATAGTTTAAAATGATTGTGTAAAAAATGAAAAATTCTGTGTTTGTTGACGCAACTGTGAAGCTGTTAGCGAGTCAGCTGAGACCAGCAGTCGCGTGACTAAAATTAAACGACCCCTCGGTTGAACTGCAGGCTGTGTCCACACCGAATTCTTGAAATCCGTAATGTTTGTGAAGAACGTTTTTGAAACTGTAATCGTTTTGGCTTCGAGTGGACAGGGCCTTAATCTAGGGTTAAAAAATGAACAATAAACGCCCCAAAAGCTCGAGAAGGTGAAGCGACGTGTTCCGTTAGAACAAATAGAAGCCAGATGTTCGTCCCACGAGTTGACAGGAACCTGAGTATTTTCACTTGTTGCTGCCGTTTTACTCCAATTTAGACGACAGTATTTAGTAATTATAATTTAACCCAACCTATACACGTCATGTATCAGGAACAGAGGGGTTGAGGGCCTTGCTCAGGGGCCCAAAAGTGGCCGTAGTCGGGGTTCGAACCACCAACCTTCTGATTAACCTGTTGCGCCACCACTGCTCCCAACATGCATCCACCAATACTGATCCCATTGTGGCCAACATTAATCAGATTTAAGTGCACTTTGTTACAAATCTTTTCATTTACCTCAAGTAAAACTATGAATGCAGTAGCTTTACTTGTATTAAAGCACTTTTATGGCATTCTACTGCGACTTTTACTCAATTAAATGAGCTGAACACCGTTTTCTTCCTAGAAAAACACAATCTATTGACTGAATTCATGATTTTCTCTCTTTATTTAAAGTGAAATATACAAATCTAACACATGCAAGTATTATATTTTTGTAAGAGCTGCTAATCTGACAAGAAGAATTAAGCACATTTGGTTGCAGGTACTCTAATTTTACTGGTACTGAAGTACTTTTGTAGTGTGCTACTGCAGCTTTTACTCACTTTAATGATCCGGATGCTGTTTTCTTCCTATAAAAACACAAAATGCACTACAAAACTACAGCTTTTCTCTTATCTTGATAAGTTTCTACCTTCTATTTCATACGAGTTGCACGTACACCAACCTGACAAGAAGAATTAAGCACATTTTGCTGCAGATACTAGATGTTTGGGTACTTTTGTTGGGTGCTGCTGCTGCTTTTTCTGAACTAAATGATCCAAATTAAAGGTTTTTCCAGTTTCCTGTGATAAAATTTCACTCGGGGAAGCCTTGAATGAATGAATTTGTCTCTCTGGGGTTAAAAAAATCTCAATAACATGAACAACTCTGATGTATTAAACTAATATTTAGGGTGTTGCTGTGTTTTAAGGTGGTTTTACGAGCTCCAGAATCCAGAAATCTTCCCTGTAAGAGCTGCAAATCCACTAAAAAGCACCAACTCTGCTCCTCTGAGTGCAGCTGCAGCACTTCCCCCAGCCGGCCAGCAGAGGGCAGGACAGCACCAGGAAACAGCCGAAGCCCGACCAGCAGGTTTCACATCCAGAGAGTCTGAACGCGGCCTTCGACCCCGAAACGACAAAATCAGGTGAAACTTTCCTCCAGATTCTTCTTCAGGCTTTGAACTCCGAGCTGCAGATCGCTGAGCTAACAGACGAAAACGTGAAACAGTCAGAATCGGAGGCTTAAAGTCCCTGCAGATGGAAACGTGTTGATCCGACATCACTTCCTGCTTCACGAAGAGTCCAGAGCTAAAACAAAAAGCTAGAATTGAACCGTTTAAAGCCACCAAGAGGAAACTAAAGCGTCTTTTCTTCTCAAGTCTGCTGCCCTGAGTGGATAAAACTCATGAAACGAAAAGGAGAGACGAGGTTTTCATGCAGCATTTCACAAATATCATTCGATATCAAGACAAAACCTTGATCCAGTCACGTGTTTTAATTCAGTTTGGTCACATTTTATCAAGTGCAGGACAGAGAAACACACATTAAGTGGACAAAAGCTCCTCCTCGGGACTAAATTGAAGACAAAGGGTGGTTTTTAAAGGGATGCCGACCAACTATTAGCAACTAAGGAGGCTCTTAACGGATATTTCGAACCCGAAATGTGGAAATCTTGGCGCCAAAATTCAGAATAACACAAATTAACACCCACTGAAACGTCTGTTGCTGAATCAGTCGAGCTACACTGGAGGGTTTAGCAGAGAAAGGCCGAAAAGGAGGAGGAGAAACGACGCATAAGTGACGCCGAATATCAAACATATCTTATATTAGAGGATCGTAGCTGTAGGTTTAGGCGTCCATATAGTTCTGGTCACATAGTGAGAACATGTTCGGTCTCTAATCAGACAAATAAACAGGGATTTTATGGACGTTTGAGCTCCGTGTCGTTTCATCTGAAGCATTTCTATCAAATCGCTTGTGCTGGAGTTGTGTTTGGTCAAATTTAATCCAGTAAGGGATGCAGTTTTTGTCCCTGTTTGGATAGAAAATAGGATTTCCATGGGCCGTTTTGGCTTTGTTTTTCAGCATTTTTATCAAACTACAAGCTAAAATTATGTTTGCTCAAATTTAAACAAGCGTGGGACTCGGAAATGACGATCTAGCTCAGGTGTCCACATACTTTTGGCCACATAGTGCGAGTTAAGAGTCAATACTGAGTTAAAAAACAGGATTTTAATGGAATTTTTAATCGCTGTGTCGCTTTATGTCAAGGATCTTTATCAGATATCCTGCTGTAGTCGTGTTTTGGTCAAATTTACTCATACAAAGAACACAGTTTTTGTATTACTCTGGATGAAACACTACGATTTAATCAGGTGTCCACATACTATTGGCCTTAAAGTTCAGTTAAATCAGCCTCTAATTGGACAAATAAGAGCAAATAAACAAGATTATCACCCTGTTTATTCATTTTATGTCGAGAATATTGATCGAATCACGAGCTGAAGTTGTGTTTTGGTCAAATTTTTACCACATAAAGGACATTTTTCGTGTCGATTTGAACAAAATGTCCACAGACATTCGGCCATGTAGCGTTAGTTCTGTTAAATCAGCCTCTAATCTAACAAATATTTAAGCACCGTGCCAAGCATTTTTATCAAATGTCATGCTGGAGTTGTGTTTGGTCAATGTCATTATAAATACTACAGTTTAGCTCAGGTGTCCGCAAACTTTTGGCCACCTAGTTCAGTTAAATCAGCGTCTAATTGGATAAATAACAGCAAATAAACAGGACTTTTAATCACTGTGGCATCTTATGTCAAGGATATTTATCAAATCATGTGCTGAAGTTGTGTTTTGGTCAAATTTAATTATATAAAAGAGACAGTTTATGTGTCATTTTGAACAAAACAAAACAATCTAGTTCAGGCGTCCACATACTTTTGGCCACGTAGCGTTAGTTAGTGTTAGTAAATCTAATCTGACGCACAAGTAACAGTCAATTCTGAGTAAAAGCAGGATTTTTACAGAACTTATCAGCACTGTGTCATTTAAATATTGTGTTGTCGTTGTGTTTTGGTCAAATTTAATCATGCAAAGGACACAGTTTTTGTATAATTCTGGACGAACACAACAATTTAATCAGGCGTCCACATAGTTTTGATCATAGAGTGCAGGTTCAGTTAAATAAGTCTCTAATCTGACAAAGAAGAGGAAATACTGAGTTCAAAAACGGGATTTCTATGGAGGTTTTAAGCACTGCGTCAAGCATTTTTTATCAAATATCACGCTGAAGTTGTGTTTGGTCAAATGTCATGATAAATCCTACAGTTTAGCTCAGGTGTCCGCATACTTTTGGTCACCAAACCAGACAAACAAAAGAGTCGATTTGGAGCGAAAAACAGGATTTCTATGGAGCTTTTAAGCACTGTGTCATTTTATATCAAGAATATTTATTAAATCACGTGCTAAAGTTGGGCTTGGTCGAATTTCATCAAGCAAGAGGCTCATTTTTTGTCTTTTTCCACTTTAAAAATACAGTTTAGTTCAGGTCTTGCATGGAAAAGAGACTCTTGAATGTTCAGTTAAATCAGCATTTTTCCATTTTTTAAAACAAATACATGCGCTGAAGGTGTGTTTGGTTAAATTTAGCCAAGTAAGGGACTCGGTTTTTGTCTTATTTGCAAAAAAAATACATCATAATTCAGTTAAATCAGTTTCTAATGCAGCAAATGCAAGCAGGAGTCGGTTCTGAGGAGGAAACAGGATTTTCGTGGACCTTTAAAACACTGGATCATCATTTTTTTCAGCTAAATCAGACAAATTTAACCAAAGTAAGGGGCTCGATTTTTATTCTACCTGCAAAAAATATTACATTTAAGCCCAGGTGCACGTGAATTCCGAGTAAAATCACAACAAAACTGCACAAAACTATCAAATTATGCAGTTTTAGTCGAGTAAATGAGTCAGTTTTTATCTTATTTCCACCAAAACACCCGATTATAACTCAGTTGTTTAGGCCACACATGAAGCAGAGGCTCCTACATGCCGTTTTCGGATCAGCTGATCGACCTCATTTCACACACACACACACACATATGCACATGCACACGCACACAGCTGCCCTCCCCGAGTCTCCCCGAGGAAAAGCTGCTTGATTCACGCCAGACCCGGAGACTGAACTCTGGCTGGCGCTCCGTCAAACGTGAGCCGAAACGCTGAGGCGCCGTCACGCGAGCACGACGGACGGGCAGCCCCGTCGCTTTCTGTCAATTATCCGCACATCTGAGCTAAAAAAAACGACCCGTAAACAAAATTCCAACAGTTTTGTGAAGCTGTGATCGACCAGAAACAACATTTGTGCTCAAACATGCCAGCTCTGTCTCTATTTAAGTATAAAATAGGCACATATAAGCACAGGATCGACCCTAAGAAAGTCAGAAACACTCTATAATACGCTAAAACTTTATTAATGCTGAACAAAACAGCTGAATAATGTCTTTATTGTTGCTTGCAGGCCCTCAAAAAAGCAAAATTATCGGCACAGTGCAAAATCTAAACAAGGGTTTTTATATAATTGAGTGCAAAACTTCCAATTAAACCCCCAAACAAAGAGATAAAGTCCATTCTGTTCATGAAACAAAGCCCAGCGTCGGCATTGTGGACATTTCACAGCTAAATCGACTGATTCTCGCCTCATTCTGTGACTGAATTTTACGATAATGACGTCAAATTCGCCCCCCAGGCGTCGTCTTTAACGTCTGTGTTTGGTGGAACTTGTAGGAAAATAAAACGTGGATTTTTCAGGCACCGTTTCGCGACAGAAAAACACGTAAATATGAGCATTAATGGGAGTTAAGATACATTACATGTGAGCACAGGGAGCAGGAGAGAAGTCAACAAATGCTTTTTGTTTGGGTATTTTTTTAAACTACTCCCCGACTTTTAAAGCTCGAAATCTTTCGAAACCTCTACACGGACTCGAATCTGACTTTGCCGACATTTTCTAAAACTTTACTGCGTTCATTTTTTAGCAATTTTAGCGATTCTAGCAATTACGGCGACTAATTGCAGCAGCTGTAGTTGCTTTATGATGTTTTATTGGCAGCTTTACCAGTCATCCAACGGAAGTAAGTGCTAATACTAGCATGCTAGGCTAACTAGCTTCCACTTTTGGCTTCAAATCTTTCAGACCTTTTACGCTAATTCGAATCTGACCTTGCCGCCATTTTCTAAAGCGTTAATGCGTTGTTTTTTTTTAGCGACTTTAGCGATTACGGCGACTAATTGAAGCAGCTGTAGTTGCTTTATGATGTTTTTTATTGTTGACGTATTAATTACTATTATCATAAATGAGGTCACGCCAGGCAACTTTTAAATGTCATCCAGCAGGACTGAACGCTAATATTAGCATGCTAGCCTAACTAGCTTCCACTTCTAAAAACTTCTGCACTGATTTGAATCTGACTTCACGGCCATTTTCTAAAACTTTAGCCCGTTGATTTTAGCGATTATGGCGACCAATTTGTTCGAACACTGATGTTTTTACTGTTGTTCTTTTTCGTAAAGCAGCTTGTAACCAGATTTTGAAATCTGCTATTGAAGCATTAATTACATTATTACAAAATGGGTCACGCCAGGTAGCTTTAAAAGTCATCCAGAAGGAATGAGTGCTAATATTAGCATGCTAAGCTAACTAGCTTCCACTTTTCAAACTTTTTACGCAGATTCAAATCAGACTTTGCGGTCATTTTCTAAAACTAGAGCGCGATTTTAGCGATTATGGCAACTAATTGCAGCAGCTGTTCGAACACAGATGTTTTTATTGTTGCTGTTTTTCGTAAAGCAACCTGTAGCCAAATTTTGAACGTTACTATTGAAGCATTAATTACTATTAACATAAATTAGGTTACGACAGGCAGCTTTTAAAAGTCATCCAGCAGGAATGAGCGCTAATATTAGCATGCTAGGCTAACAAGCTTCCATTTTTCAAGACATTTACATGGAATTGAATCAGATTTTGCAGCCATTTTCCAAAATTTTAGCATGTTGATTTTATTTTAGCGACTTTAGCAATTAAGACGACTAATTGTAGCAGCTGTAGTTGCTTTATAATGTTTTTTTGTAACCAAATCTTGAAAGCTGCTGTTGAAACATTAATTATTATTATCATAAATGAGGTCATGCCAGGCAGATTTAAAAGTCATCCAGCCGGAATGAGCACTAATATTAGCATGCTAGGCTAACTAGCTGCCACTTTTCGCTTCAAGTCTTTCAAACCGTCTACACTGATTTGAATCTGACTTTGCAGCCATTTTCTAAAACTTTAATGTGTTGATTTTTTCACGATTTTAGCGACTAACTACAGCAGCTGTTCAAACACCAATGTTTTTATTGTTGCTCTTTTTTGTAAAGCAGCTTGTAACCAAATTTCGAAAGGTGCTATTTATGCATTCATTACTGTTATCATAAATTAGGTCACGCCAGGCAGCTTTTAAAGTCATCAAGCAGGAATGAGTGCTAATATTAGCATGCTAGCCTAACTAGCTTCCACTTTTCAAAACTTCCACACTGATTCCAATCTGACTTTGCGACTATTTTCTACAACTTTAGCTGTTGATTTTTTAGCTATTTAAGCAACTATACTGATTAATTGCAGCAGCTGTAGTTGCTTTATAATGTTTTTATTTATGTAACCAAATTTTGAAAGTTACAATTGAAGCATTAATTACTATTATTATTATTTTAAATTAGGTCACGCCAGGCAGCTTTAAAAGCCATCCAGCAGGAATGAGCGCTAACATTAGCACGCTAGGCTAACTAGCGTCCATTTGTCGACTGAAAATACAAACTTAGCAGCACAACAGCTCCTCCAAAATGCTGGACGTTGAACATTTTAAATTGCTAACGATACGAAACCAACAAAAAAATAGGTTTTTAGCTAAAATGTGTTACAGTTAGCCGCGCAGCATAGAAGCTAATAGCATGTTTCCTAGCAGTGTTGCTAAGACAAACATGTCCAAACTTTTCTATCTGAAAATGTAGATAAAATTCATGACATTTGCCACCTTTTATTTTAAAAATCCCTCCAAGAAATGCGTTTATTTACCTTTTTATTCTCTTATCTGTGCTTCTATCGTGATTTATTCCACATTTATTGCGGTTTGCTGTTCTTTTCTTCTCTCACAGCTCCAATTATCCGTCACATTTTCCATTTTTTTGGGGGTCATTTTGCAGCGTTTCAGCCTCCTTTCTCTATCCCTGAACGCTCTCGTGTTTTATTCACACTCTACTTGTTGCTGCTTTTGTATTTCCTCACCAAAGTCCTCCTGCTTTGCTTCCCATCACTTCTATCCTCTAGGATTCTGTACATCCTGACCTCCCGTCTCTACACCCTCCTCCACCGACGGATGCTCGCGGTTTTAATTGCGCGTCGATCCTCCGAGCTCTGCCTTTTCCTTTTCTTGCATGTGTAATAAAAACTACTCCTCACCCCCTGAGCTCTAATTCTTCCAGCTCTTAGTTTCACTTTCCGCCTTTTTCTGGCTCCAACAACTTTGTTCCATTTCTCATTCTCTGGCATAATTGCAGCTTTATGGCGTCCTCCGCTGCTCGGGCAGGCTGCAGATATCCTCCTCCCTCCCTCGCTAGGTTTTTGTCTCCTTTTTTTTTTGGTTTGCCTCTCATTAATAATTCACAGAAAGAGACTGGGAAATTTTAGTGCAATTTGCAGCTGCTGAATCCCGGTTATTGTTTTCGCAGGGTGCTGCACAGACGGAGCAGCAACTCGGACGGAGGCTTTGTAGTCCTGAATGTAATCTGACAGGCCGAGCATCATTACGGGGGTGACGGGAGAAGGCGGCTCCGTCCGGCCGGCCGAGCTCGCTGTCCTCATGTGTCGCCGCCGGTTTCCCCAACGCCCTCAGATGCTGTTTGTTCATATTTATGCCTGATAACTATCTATGTTTTATTCCGTTTGTTTGCATTCGGCCGGGCAGACGCTGAATTATTCAGAGACGCCTCGCAAAGATGACAACAGGAAACTTTCTTTTTTTCTCTTTTTAAAATGCGAGATTATTTAAACAGCAGCAGAAGAAGCAGCGTTAAAGTTTTTTTAGGGCATCCTGGAGGATATATATGTATAAATCCGGCCAATCGCTGCCAAATCAGGTAGAAATACTTCCGCAAGAGCCTCCAGTTATGCCTGCAAATGCCTAAACTGACAATCTGTGCGTCACATGTTGGTGAAATAAATCAAATCTGTTAATATTCTCCAGCTAAAACGTGCAAAAATAGAATAGAATAGTGAGAAAATGCAGCTTTTTACTGCCTGAAGCTGCTCTTTTTGCAACAATTAAGCGATTAGCTGTCGGATATTAAATAATCAGCAACTATTTCGATCATCAGTTAATAGATTTGAGGAATTTATTGTGAAAATAAGGTAAAAACTCTCTGGTTTCAGCTTCTTAAATGCTGTTTCTTTTTGCTTCGTGACAGTAAACCGAATATATTTAGATTTTTCACCATCTTCTGACAATTTACACCCCAAAATTGACTGGACTGAATTCGACTTAATTAAAACAATCACTTCAGACACGTATCTGTGACTGCAGTTTGCATTTTTTTTGGCATTTCTGGTGTTTTAAAGACCAGATAATTGAAAGTACGGTCGTAAGTCGCCTGTACTTTCTTGCAAAATTTCGATTTTTCGGACAAATATCAAGAAAAACGCAACAGATTAAGCAGCGAGAGACAAAAAATACACAAGCTGGCTTCACTTGACGTGTGGAATATTTAAATTTTAGCGGACCAAAACGACAAACTCCAGCCTTAAAATTAGAATCCTGATTTTTAACCCACCTTCATTAGATTTCTTTGATGAGCTGTCTTTCGAATATTCCAAGTCAGACCTGAGGACGAAGCAAAATCACAGGAAATCTTAGTTTTTTTTAAATGAAAATCTGAATCTCTACAAACTTAAAATGAGCTTTTTAATCTGTAAAGGAGTCAAGCAGGGAAGCAGGTTTGAATTTGCAGACGTAAAAGTCGAGATTTGAAGATTGTTTTTTTTAATTGTGACGCAAAATTTGGCTTCTATTTTTGCAAATTCGACTTCAGGATGCTTCAGATTTGACGTGTTGAGTGAACAGTTTCCCGCATGTGAAGGAACCAGGAGAGGTGTCCGGCGGCGTCGGAGCTCGAAGGAAGAAGGCACAAACACAGATAAGAAATCAAACCCTCTCCTCCTCTGCTCTGGTTTTGGGCCTGACATGTTGTGCGGAGTATCTCATAACCGGAGAGTTTAGGGCTGTTTAATGTTAGGTGACACAGCGGTGTCCCGGAGTCTTTTCTTTCCTAATCCCTGGCATCTTCGGTAAAAGATCTCTCAGAAGGAACGGCGCTCGTTTCTGGCACCCAGCTGCCTCGGGGAAGACGAGATTGTCAGGGCGAATTTCTTTCCTGCTCGCCAGCCATTCCTCAGGAGGCCTGTGTTTGTGTGTGTGTGTTGCGAGGGGAAGTCTGCCTCTCCTTTTATTTTTTTGTCGTCATTTTGGCGAGTTAAAGGTAAACCGAGGGGGAGCAGGAGGAGGAGGAGGAGAGGTGGCAGAACGATTCCACCTTAAGCTCTTTTTGGGGAAACTACGGGGACGTTCCTCTCGCGCCGCTCTCGTCACCTTGCCTCCAACGTGGCCGAGAACGAGCCGCCGTGAAACCCGCTGATGCGTTTTCTCTGCAAAGGAAGGAGGAGGAGGAGGAGGAGGAGGAGGAGGAAGGCCGGCGGGCTGGTGTTTGGTGTCATCGTCTGATAGCGGGTTCTGTTTGGCCGGAGGGGAGCTGAGGCCGACCTCGCTCTCCGTTTGGACACTCCGGCTTCCATGTTTCAACCTCCAAACTCTGCTGCGAGTGACAAGGAGGAGAAAATCCACCCGGCGGATTAAAGGTGCCCTTGTGGACGAGTTGCGCTCAACAAAACTCATCAGCGTGTACTTGCAGAACAGAAAACACAACTCTGGCAGGTCTTAAAGGCGCGCCGTGCTCAGAGAAATACCAACTTTACACCATTTATCAGCGCTAGAAACTGGAAAAACAAACAAAAAAACACGATCTACCTCACAATATGTCATTAAAATATCTTCCATCTACTACTTCTGCTTAAAAATAAGCTGCTTGCATGAACAAAACACCATTTATCAGAGCTAGAAGTGAATCTGTGCTTCTCTGATGGAACATTTAACCAAAATCTCAGCTTAAAATTACAATATTTGTTAAAAAAAACATCTTTATCTAGATGTTTTCCTCAAATAATGTCATAAAAACTAAAGAATCTGTGCAGTTTTGAGGGAAAATGGAACCAAATCTAAGCTTAAAATGACGACAATTCAGTAAAATCTCCTTCATCTACATCTTTTGCTTTAAAAAATTGCAAAAAAATCAACAGCCTGCATCAAAACTTCTTTGAAAGCCCTCAAAGAATCACCATTTATCAGAGCTAGAAACGTTAAAAAGTGCAGTTCTGATGGAAAACGTGACCAAATCTAAGCTCAAATTCACGATAATAATAAAAATCAATTCCATCTACATGTTCTGCTTTAAAAAATTGTCAAAAATAAACAAAAATTTCCCTGCACTGAGCCGTCGCCCGGTGGTTTTGTGTTTACAAGTCGTCTTCAAAAGCCGACACATTTCTGCTTTACAGCTGAAATCTATCAAGATAAAATGAGATTAAAACAAATCTGTGTTAAAAAGTCAAATGCAACTTTAAAAACATGATTTAATAGTATTTCTATCTGCTTTAGGTCCTGTTTTACACGAAGGTTGACTCTTTTAAATCACCTGCTTGGCTTCGATCTGTTCTGAAAAAACACTCATGCAGGATGAATTTAAATAAATACGTAAGATGTTGCATTTTTCCTCCAGACCAGCAGAAAACAACATGAAACTACACCACAAAGTACGGTGGCTCAGCAGGGTCAACGCAGCTGCAAACGGCACAACGGAAGTGCGCAGCGCAGTGACAGTCGGAAGAACAGGCTTTGTTTCCGGGGGACAATATTTTCCGATGGACTATTTTTACTTACGTCTCATTAAACTCTTCATAATTAAAATAGTCCGTCAGAAAATATTGTCCCCTGGAAACAAAGCCTGTTCTTCCAACCGCTGTGCTGTTACGTTGTGGGTTACCTTCTGGGGCTTTTGTATTTGCATTGTGGCCTTTGCTGTTGCGTTGTGGCTTTTACGGTTGCGTTGTGGCTTTTGCAGTTGCGTTGTGGCTTTTGCAGTTGCATTGTGGCTTTTGCGGTTGCATTGTACTTTTGCGGTTGCATTGTGGCCTTTGCGGTTGCGGTGTGGGTTTTGCGGTTGTGTTGTGGGTTTTGCGGTTGCGTTGTGGCTTTTGCGTTTAGGTTGTGGCCTTTGCTGTTGCGTTGTGGCTTTTGCGGTTGCGTTGTGGGTTTTGCGGTTGTGTTGTGGCTTTTGCGGTTGCGTTGTGGCTTTTGCGTTTAGGTTGTGGCCTTTGCTGTTGCGTTGTGGCTTTTGCGGTTGCGTTGTGGCCTTTGCGGTTGCGGTGTGGGTTTTGCGGTTGTGTTGTGGCTTTTGCGGTTGCGTTGTGGCTTTTGCGTTTAGGTTGTGGCCTTTGCTGTTGCGTTGTGGCCTTTGCGGTTGCGTTGTGGCTTTTGCAGTTGCGTTGTGGCTTTTGCGGCTGCGTTGTGGGTTTTGCAGTTGCGTTGTGGCCTTTGCAGTTGCGTTGTGGCTTTTGCGGTTGCGTTGTGGGTTTTGCAGTTGCGTTGTGGCCTTTGCAGTTGCGTTGTGGCTTTTGCGGCTGCGTTGTGGGTTTTGCAGTTGCGTTGTGGCCTTTGCAGTTGCGTTGTGGCTTTTGCGGTTGCGTTGTGGCTTTTGCGATTGCGTTGTGGCTTTTGCGGTTGCGTTGTGGCTTTTGCGGTTGCGTTGTGGCTTTTGCGGTTGCGGTGTGGCTTTTGCTGTTGTGTTGTGGCTTTTGCTGTTGCGTTGTGGCCTTTGCAGTTGCGTTGTGGCTTTTGCGGTTGCGTTGTGGCTTTTGCGGTTGCGTTGTGGCTTTTGCGGTTGCGTTGTGGCTTTTGCGGCTGCGTTGTGGCTTTTGCGGTTGCGTTGTGGCTTTTGCGGTTGCTTTGTGGCCTTTGCAGTTGCGTTGTGGCTTTTGTGGTTGCGTTGTGGCTTTTGCGGTTGCATTGTGGCCTTTGCGGTTGCGTTGTGGCCTTTGCGGTTGCGTTGTGGCTTTTGCGGTTGCTTTGTGGCCTTTGCAGTTGCGTTGTGGCTTTTGTGGTTGCGTTGTGGCCTTTGCGGTTGCATTGTGGCCTTTGCGGTTGCGTTGTGGCCTTTGCGGTTGCGTTGTGGCTTTTGCGGTTGCGGTGTGGCTTTTGCTGTTGCGCTGTGGCTTTTGCTGTTGCGTTGTGGCTTTTGCGGCTGCGTTGTGGCTTTTGCGGCTGCGTTGTGGCTTTTGCGGTTGCGTTGTGGCTTTTGCGGTTGCGTTGTGGCCTTTGCGGTTGCGTTGTGGCCTTTGCGGTTGCGTTGTGGCCTTTGCGGTTGCGTTGTGGCCTTTGCTGTTGCGTTGTGGCGTTTGCTGTTGCGTTGTGGCTTTTGCTGTTGCGTTGACCCTTCTGGGTCACCATAACAAAGGCCTCAGTGGATGCTACCTTCATCAATACAAACAACCTAAGGGCATCACTTTTGACCGAAACGGGTTTAATTCGGGTTCCGCAAAAATACGATGTGACAGGTTGGTAACTTTATATAATGAATCTTGACTCCTTTCAAATCTTAAAGGATAATTCTGGTTTAAGTTCCATGAGGAGTCATGCAAAGCAGTGTATATTAGAGCAAAAAGCATGCACTGCTTTTCTTGTTTTTAGTCCGAGCAAAGCCAAACACAGAATGTAGTGACCTAAAACGGACATTTCCAAACTTAACCTTGGATCTCCATGTCTGTTTTTTTGGTATTGATAACAACAGTGGGAAATTTGGCAAATATCGAACTCATCGATTGAGTTTTTTTGTCAAATAATTGATCAAAAAAAGCGTTTACGTTTCCGTAGAGGTGCAGGACTTTATACTGCAGTGAAAAATGAGCCCACAGTGAGGAAAAATGTAACAGGAGCAAATAAAAAAGGGTTAAGAGGCTGCATTCGGCGCTATGAATACCTACTTTTCCTCATTATTATGCTAATATAAAGATCTTCTGAGGGGAATCATATCATGTGAGGTCACAACTGCAATTATTGATCAACTTTAAATCAGCAGGTTTGTTGCAGAGACTCGAGTTAATTTCATTAATTTAGTTTTTACAGTGTCCGTCCAGCTCGCTTTCATTACAGAGATGCCAAAGTAAAAAAAAAAAAAGCCAAATAAAAGGCGTTATGTTTGGGTTACTGTAGGTGAAAACACACTGAAGAGCCGCAGAGTAACTCGTCTTTCTGCAGCAGCAGATAAGGACGAGGTCGACCCCCCATACGTCCCATCTACAAGGAAGCCGGGCGTCCAGGAAGCCGGAGTTTTCCCCAATCAAAAGTTCCATTAACCTGGAGCACCGGGAGCTAATTGAGAGCGGGAGAGGGTGAGATATATCACCGTGTCACCGCTCGCCAACGCGCCGGCGTCAGCAGACGTCACGCCGCGACACGTCTGACATATTTGTAATTATCTGGGATAATAAGAAACGAAAAGCAAAACCAGCCGAGCCGAGGGGCGAGAGTTTGGAGTGGACTTCCTCCAGCGGAAAGACAATGAGCAGGAAGACTCCTCCAACCTTTGATAACCCAGATCATGTTTTAAGCATTAACAGCATTAAAAATCCACAAATCTGCATTACTGTTTTGAAGATTTACGAGTGTCGACTTCACACGTGCTCCTCGGTGGAGGGAGATCACGGGTTCATTATGTTCTGCACCGTTTTCTGATGGTTGCGTCTCTCTTATCTCCTCGAGAGGGTGAAAGATATTCTAATCTGTCGCCCCAATAGCCTTAAGCCCTGGTACGGCGAGTGGGCCAACTTTTGTTCCGCATAATCCCTCCACCCCAGCAAGGGGAGGTCATGTTTGTCAAAATGTGGTGAAGTGAACATGGAATATTTTCCCTCCTCCTCCTCCCTCTTCTTCTTCTTCTTCCTCTTCTTCTTCTCGGGCTTAATTTGGAATTAAAAATGCATGCGGTTTTGAACTTTAGATCTCCAGAGAGAGCCGTAAACAAGTATGAAATTAAGTGTCTTTTGAAATGCTGCGGCAGGGACGTGGATCGAATCGAGACGCTCACATTATTCAGGCTTCAGAAGGGCGGCGGGTTGACCAGAGTGGCCTCTCCAGTCAAACCGCTCAGGAGTTGGTCCGCGGTGGCTGAAAACAAAGAGCAGCGAAAGGATCACCTCCATGGAAACGAATGATCTGGACTCGTCTGACACGGTGCAGGTGCTCTTATGGCCATTAAAATAAAGACACACTTTATAATAGGAAATGAAACCATCAGCATGACTCAAATCTGCATCCTGAGGATTTATTCAATGCATGTTGGCAACACTTCCATCTATTCTTGACCAAATAACAAATCCAAACGTGCAGGAAGACGTTGGAAAACTGCAAGGCGATGCGCTAGATTCATGAAAGACTAGACGTCTTTGATAAATTTCATGATAATCCATCAAATACTGTGGCCAGAGCTGTAGTCTCACAAAAAAACCCTAAAAATGCAAATATCTTGAGCCCCACACTCAACCAATCAGCTTTTTTTGAAATAAATCAAATTTCAGCAGCACTAAAGCAATACCTACACGATACTCTGTAGAATGGTCTGACTGCACCTCATTATTATTCTGCCTCCTAGTTTGTATTTATTTAAATGACTGGCCTGCAGACGAGTTACCCATCGGCAAAAAATGAAACTAAGACCCTTACAACCTTGAAACACAACATTTTAGGTTAATGAGTTAGTCAGTTTTGGTCTTACACTGCTTTTATGTAGCGAAGAACTTTGCTTTCCTTGGGTTGTACATGATATCCAGACTCTTGGTTGAAGGATGTTCCGCTCATTGGCCACAGCTGTTGGTAGTCCCAAAACAAAAAAACTAAAAATGCAAATACTTAGCCCCACACCCAACCAAAAAAAATACCCTTTTTTAAGACATAAACGAAATTTTAGCAGCACTAAAGTATTAACGACATTATTCTCTTTAGAATGGTCTGACTGCACCTATAGGAGAAAACTACGGTCTGCCGAGTTAAATCATGAAACTAAGACCCTTACAGACCTGAAACGCGACATCTTAGGTTAGTAAGTTAGTTAGCTGTGGTTTTATACTGCATTTATTCAAGAACACCAAAGAACTGCGCCTTCCTTGGGTCGTATATGAATATCAAGACTCACAGTTGCTCGACAATCGAAGAAAGTTCTAGTCATCAAAAGTTATCCACATCATCTGGTCAGATGTTGGCGATCAGATTGGATCAAAAACTGGTTGTTCACCAAAAAAAAGAGGCGTCCAGTTGGGTTTAGATGTGGATCAAACCTTTAGAATGTGTTTGTCGAAGTTTTTTATTTGGGTTGGATCCAAAAAATCTGGATTGCCCTGATCAAATAATCCAACATGTGTCTAATGCTCTATACTGTACGCACATTTATTTACATTTTCAACAAGATTTTCTCTCCCGTGACGGCAGATAAAGCAGACGTCAGGCTACTTAGTGAATCTCTCAGTTCTGCTACGCAAGAAAACGAAAAAATTCTGCGACCTATTTGGGAAAATTAATATGTTGCATTTATTTGTTCAGGGTCTGACTGGTTTAGAAAGACTGAAAATACAAGAGGATGTTTTTGTTGGTTTATCGTGCTGTTTGTCGCATCTTGAAAAGCCTGATTGGGTTGATCCAACACAATGGTGCTTGGGAAGGACTACTTGATCCTGGATAGTAAACATACTTGTTGAACAGCTGAGTCAAGGTGGTGCTAATCTGCCATCTTTATAGGAAACACCTGGAAAGTTTTCAAGTTTCTGACCACATCTCTTGTCTTAATGTGCCACCGCGGTTCATTTATCCTCGTTCTGGTTCTACATAACCCGTTCTAACTTCTTGAAACTGGTCCAGAACTTCAAAACATCCAAAACGCTAAAACCTGGAACAAGACCACCTGTTTTCGTTGGACTAACGTTGGGTTGTTTGGTCTTTCGGAGGTTTCACAGTTAGATTTTTGGTTCAGGTCAAACCAAAAAGTCCGAAAGTCTGGACCAAACAAGTTAGATGGGAAAACACCTGGATTTGGACCCTCGTATCTGTGCAGATACCTGGAGTTTCAAGACCAAAACCTTGAGAGAATCTAAACTTTGCCAACAAGAAAAGGTTTGGAAAGGCTGCCGTCGTTACCAAAAATACCTGGAAAGTTTTGTTTTTTCCACATTTCCATTAAAACACAGTCTACCTCTGGTCTTCATGTGTCACTGCGGTTGATTTATCCTCTTTCTGGTTGTAGAAAACCACTTGCAACTTCTTGAAACTAGCCTAGAAGTTCAAAACAACAAAAACCCAACCGAAACAAGGTATCTGGAACAGGACCGCCTGTTTTCGTCGGAACAAGGTTGGTTTGTTGGGTCTTTGGGAGGTTTGACAGTTTCATTTTTGGTTCGGATCAAACCAAGAAGTCCAAAAGTCTTGGCTAAACCAGTTCGATGGAGAAGACCTGGATTTAGACCCTTGTATCTGTACAGAGACCTGGAGTTTCAAGACCAAAACCTACATTCGGCTTGTGCCATTTAAAATCTAAACAACAGAAAACACTCCTCAGAGAATCTCCTCTTTGCCAACCTTCCTTTCTCCTCCCCGTCTCTCGATACCGTCCTAATATTTACACCTTTTTACGAGCTCTTTGCTCATTAGCAGCAGCAACATTTGTCCCCTTTTCTAATGGCGGGTCGAGCCGAGGTCACGCAGCACCGCGAGTAAAAAGACGACACATCCCGTCTTCCCTCGGGCCGCGAGGAGATACTTGTAGAGCAAATCTGCATCGTAATAGGCGATTAGTATTCATTTCGGCGTCCTATTTATACACACTGAAGCCCTGAGTAAGTCCTGCTGCTTCAGGTTCTAAAGGTTCTTTAGTAGAACAATAAGTCTAACATTCAGATCCGCCTTAAGGAGTCACTCAGAGATGATTTAAGGAATTTAAGGTGCCGAGTGGCTCTTAACCCTGATTAAACGCTACTTTTAGAGTGTTTCAACAACACCAGGCAGCAGCTGCGACGTTCAGTTACGCCGCATCTCAGGTATTCGGCTGAAGAGCTCATCCAGCAGTGAAATAACGCTGCATCGCTGGAATGTAAACTGTGAAAAGACGGCACACTGTCACAGCGAAGGCAAAAAAAACGACCAGAAAAACACGTGATTTAATGGTGGAGTGCTGTAACGTCTGAAAACTGTGAATATAACTGGAAAAATCTGTAAAATAATTCTGTTTTTATCTGATTTAAATACAGTAATACAGTGTAATTCTACAAAAAGTGCCAAAAATATCAATTAATATTCGTTCAACTTTAACATATGATTTAATGAGATTTTTACAAGAAATTTACAAGAATATTTTCTGTAATTTATTCAAAATTTATCAATATTTTTCAATCTTTAATAAACATATTTTTTCCTTCAATTACTGTCAAATATCTGTATCAAATATCAGCTTTACAGGCAGTAAAATAGCATATTTTTTGGGTCAAACGTTGTAAAATAACGAAAAATCATTTCTAAAAATGCAGATTTTTAATATTTGTCCTTTTAAAACAATTAATTAACATGTAAATGAATATTTTTTCCTGGGATTTCATGAGATATTATCTGTAATTTAACAAAACAGTAATATTCTGCAGAATAGTGTCTTTTTCAGTCCATAATATACACAAGTTTTCTTTTAAATAAAGGTAAATATCTGCAGTATAACCCTATTTTCTGCTGATTTAAAGGCAGTGAAAACAGCTTGATTTTAAGGTCAACCAATGGAAAAGAAGAAATTACTACTTATTTTATTTTTTAAAATATTTTTTATGGTTAATTTATACTTCAATTCAAAATTATTTGCCATTTTTAGTCCTTAATATACTTTTTTTAAAAATTAAAATGATGGCAAATATAAGTAAACTCTATTTATTGCTGATTTATAGCTTTACGTGTAAATTAATACTTTCTGTTATTGAAATACTGCACAGATGTAGTTTACTTTGTAGATTTTCAATGTATAAAGGACATTTGTAAGGTTTTATATCTGAGGTTTCAACAGAACTAAGTCAAACTGTATAAAAAGCAAAACCATCAAACGTCGTATGGCATCAGAGGCTCCAACTGAGCTGAAGCGAGTAAAGTCAGGAAGCTCCAAACAGCTATAAATCCTGAACCAGGGCCTTTAAAACCAACTAAACTCGGTAACCTCCGAGGCCACGAGGCGGCGGGCCGAGCAGCCCGACTGCTGCAGTCATCTATCGGAGCGGCGACAGCTTGACCAGCGGAGCAACCCCCGGATGACGGATGGCGCTCGGCCGGAAACGAGCGCCTTTATCAGGCCGCATTATCCTCCAGCAGCCGATCCAGACGGGCCAGATTTTTATCGAACTGTATTGGATTTAGTAATTTCCTTTTCCAAGACGAATGGATGGAGATACTGACGGGGGGTTGGGGGGGCTTATTGTCTGCAACCCCGCGGTGATTATTACTTATGATCCATTTAGTATTTCAGGCTGGTTATTACTCTCAGTCCACCTTTCTGTGAAACACTGTGAGACGACAGAGGGGGTTTAGTCCTGTTTGATACTGAGAGAAGCACCAGGAAGATCTGAAAACATCTTCAACTTAATTAAAGACTAAAGGGAACACTATGCTCCTATCCGAAAAACTTAAAGGACAAAGCATAAGTCTCTTTTTTAGCAGTAAGAAAAGGTTTGGAAATGCTGCCGTCTTTATCGGAAACACCTGGGAGGTTTAGTTTCGTCCAGTTTCGGACCACCTTTCCATTAAAATACAGTCTACCTCTGGTCTTCATTCGCTACCATGGTTCACTTATCCTCTTTCTGGTTCTAGATAACCAGTTACATCATCTTGAAACTGGCCCAGAAGTTCTAAACACCCAAAACCCATCCGAAACAAGGTATCTGGAACAAGACCACCTGTTTTCGTTGGAACAAGGTTGGGTTGTTGGGTCTTTGGGAGGTGTGACAGTTTCATTTTTGGTTCGGATCAAACCAAGAAGTCAGAAAGTCTTGGCTAAACCAGTTAGATGGAGAAGACCTGGATTTAGACCCTTGTATCTGTGCAGACACTTGAGTTTCAGGACCAAAACCTTGAGAGAATCTAAACTCTGCCAACAAAAAAAGGTCTGGAAACGCTGCCATTGTTACCGGAAACACCTGGAAAGTTTCATGTTTTCCACATTTCCATTAAAACAAAGTCTACCTCTGGTTTACATTCGCTACCGCGGTTCACTTATCCTCTTTCTGGTTGTAGATAACCAGTTACATCGTCTTGAAACTGGCCCAGAGGTTCTAAACATCCAAAACCCAACCGAAACAAGGTATCTGGAACAAGACTACCTGTTTTTCGTTGGAACAAGGTTGGGTTGTTGGGTCTTTGGGAGGTTTTACGGCTAGAGTTTTTGGTTCGGATCAAACCAAGAAGTCCGAAAGTCTTGGCTAAACAAGTTAGATGGAAAAGGCCTGGTTTTAGACCCTCGTATCTGTGGAGATACTTGGAGTTTCAGGACCAAAACCTTGAGAGAATCTAAACTCTGCCAACAAAAAAAGGTCTGGAAACGCTGTTGTCTTTATCGGAAACACCTAGAAAGTTTCATGTTTTCCACATTTCCATTAAAACACAGTCTACCTCTGGTTTTCATGTGCTACCGTGGTTCACTTATCCTCTTTCTGGTTCTAGAAAACCTGTTATAACTTCTTGAAACTGGCCCAGAAGTTCTAAACATCCAAAACCGAACCAAAACAAGGTATCTGGAACAAGACCACCTGTTTTCGTTGGAACAAGGTTGGGTTGTTGAGTCTTTGAGAGGTTTTACAGCTAGATTTTTGGTTCGGATCAAACCAAGAAGTCTGAAAGTCTTGGCTAAATAAGTTAGATGGGAAAAGACAAGGATTTTGACCCTTGTATCTGTGCAGACACTTGGAGTTTCAGGACCAAAACCTTGAAAGAATCTTAACTCTACCAACGAAAAGGTCTGGAAACGCTGCCGTCTTTATCGGAAACGCCTGAAAAGTTTCATGTTTTCCACATTTCCATTAAAACACAGCCAACCTCTGGTCTTTATGCGCTACCGTGGTTCACTTATCCTCTTTCTGGTTCTAGATAACCAGTTACATCATCTTGAAACTGGCCCAGAAGTTCTAAACACCCAAAACCCATTCGAAACAAGGTATCTGGAACAAGACCACCTGTTTTCGTTGGAACAAGGTTGGGTTGTTGGGTCTTTGGGAGGTGTGACAGTTTCATTTTTGGTTCGGATCAAACCAAGAAGTCAGAAAGTCTTGGCTAAACCAGTTAGATGGAGAAGACCTGGATTTAGACCCTTGTATCTGTGCAGACACTTGAGTTTCAGGACCAAAACCTTGAGAGAATCTAAACTCTGCCAACAAAAAAAGGTCTGGAAACGCTGCCATTGTTACCGGAAACACCTGGAAAGTTTCATGTTTTCCACATTTCCATTAAAACAAAGTCTACCTCTGGTTTACATTCGCTACCGCGGTTCACTTATCCTCTTTCTGGTTGTAGATAACCAGTTACATTGTCTTGAAACTGGCCCAGAGGTTCTAAACATCCAAAACCCAACCGAAACAAGGTATCTGGAACAAGACTACCTGTTTTTCGTTGGAACAAGGTTGGGTTGTTGGGTCTTTGGGAGGTTTTACGGCTAGAGTTTTTGGTTCGGATCAAACCAAGAAGTCCGAAAGTCTTGGCTAAACAAGTTAGATGGAAAAGGCCTGGTTTTAGACCCTCGTATCTGTGGAGATACTTGGAGTTTCAGGACCAAAACCTTGAGAGAATCTAAACTCTGCCAACAAAAAAAGGTCTGGAAACGCTGTTGTCTTTATCGGAAACACCTAGAAAGTTTCATGTTTTCCACATTTCCATTAAAACACAGTCTACCTCTGGTTTTCATGTGCTACCGTGGTTCACTTATCCTCTTTCTGGTTCTAGAAAACCTGTTATAACTTCTTGAAACTGGCCCAGAAGTTCTAAACATCCAAAACCGAACCAAAACAAGGTATCTGGAACAAGACCACCTGTTTTCGTTGGAACAAGGTTGGGTTGTTGAGTCTTTGAGAGGTTTTACAGCTAGATTTTTGGTTCGGATCAAACCAAGAAGTCTGAAAGTCTTGGCTAAATAAGTTAGATGGGAAAAGACAAGGATTTTGACCCTTGTATCTGTGCAGACACTTGGAGTTTCAGGACCAAAACCTTGAAAGAATCTTAACTCTACCAACGAAAAGGTCTGGAAACGCTGCCGTCTTTATCGGAAACGCCTGAAAAGTTTCATGTTTTCCACATTTCCTTTAAAACACAGCCAACCTCTGGTCTTTATGCGCTACCGTGGTTCACTTATCCTCTTTCTGGTTCTAGATAACCAGTTACATTGTCTTGAAACTGGCCCAGAGGTTCAAAACATCCAAAACCCAACCGATACAAGGTATCTGGAACAAGACCACCGGTTTTCGTTGGAACAAGGTTGGGTTGTTGAGTCTTTGGGAGGTTTTACGGCTAGATTTTTGGTTCGGATCAAACCAGGAAGTCAGAAAGTCTTGGCTAAACAAGTTAAATGGGAAAGACCTGGATTTACACCCTCGTATCTGTGCAGATACTTGGATTTCAGGACCAAAACCTTGAAAGAATCTAAACTTGGCCAACAAGAACAGGTCTGGAAACGCTGCTATTGTTATGGGTCTTTGGGAGGTTTTAAAGTTAGATTTTTGGTTCGGATCAAACCAAGAAGTCTGGACCAAACAAGTTAGATGGGGAAAAGCCCAACCCTTCTGCCTCCTCCACTCTTTAGAGAATCTAAACTTTGCCAACGAGAAAAGGTTTGGAAACGCTTCAGTTTGAGCAAACTGGACAATGAGGTTTGGTTAAAGCTGAGTAAAAAGTCAAAAGAGTCAAAACCTGCAAGGATTTACGTCAACAGCTCCGAGATTCAAATCAACTTTCACGTTGTAGTGGGTAACAGTTGACTAAACGTGGGTCCTTGGCTGCAACCCACAGACCAAACAGCCATATTCAAGACTGAAAAGGTGCATTGGGTCGGGAGTTCAACCACGAAGATCCACGAATTTGTTTCCCAGGTTTAGACGGTCAACACTGAGGTCGACTGTAACGTCCCGAAGTGTTGAGAGGAAACTGTTGGGTGCAAACGGCTGAACTATGCTGCCATCTTTAAGGTTTCCTGACCAAAACAACACCTTCATTGCCATCCCAACACTGAAATCATTGTACATTAGAATTCAGCTTGGTTGATTTTAGATGGAATGACCGGTGGAAAACCTGTTTTAATCATCCCTGTGACTGATTTATGTTGCGATATAAAGATAATTAACACTCAGACGTTGTAAATATGATTACAATCATAAATTAAAAGCAGCTATTGGTGTTAAACACATTATAAAACACTTAAAAAAACACCTGTATCTGCTTTTGACTACATTATACTGTGTTCTATTCAGTTTTAGAGGAGATGGGGTAAGAAATCATTAACTCATATAAAGATTTTCCCTTTAAAATGCACCTGTTTACACAAAAAAACGCTGTAATGTAAGAGATTTCCTGATTAAACACATCCCTAACACAATCTCACAGCTATCCTTTAATGCAGAAGCAAACAGTGGGCTGTTTTTTATGGCGGTGGGATCACGGCGTGTTGTGTAGCGGAGCCTCGTCATAAACTCGCGGTGCCATTAGGCGCCTCGGATTAAAGCGCTCACCAAATGGCATATGTTACGTTCTGCCACCTCCTTCCCTTGGTTCTCTGCGTGCGAACATGTGTGCACGAATCCCACAGACGGAGGGAAGCACCTCCATGAAAGCTGTGTCAGGTAATTTCACACTCTCACAGGCGTGCAGTCATGTCGGCCTCCCCCGAGCTAACTCATTACCTGTCAGAGCCGCCGGGCGCCGCTCAGGATGCACCTTCTGGAGACGCTGGCGTTAAACAAGCTGCGCAGGTGGGGGGGGGGGTTGGTTTGTTGTGCTAAACGCGACAGTAATACACACTGTTCATCCTGAGGGGCGCTTTTTTTTTCCCTCTGACAGACCTGAGCGTCCTCAAACGGAGGCTAAACCGCGAAGGCAGCAGCTGCGCTCACCTTGTAGCGGCGACCAAAGCGGGGTCGAGCTTCACCTTCTGCAGGGTTTAGGCCCCGCCAGCTGTCTCCCTCCCCCTGCTTCGCTCCCTGACAATCGCCTCCCCTCCTCCATCCTCCCTTTTCCGACACCACGGCCGCCCCTACAACCTCCCTGCCGAGCCGGAGCTGTCAGAGGGGGGGGAAGGACTGGACCTGCCAGCATGCATCTGGCTGACAGGCGACTGGGAAGGTGCACTGCGAGCGCACGTCACAATCAATAACCCCCGCTAAGAGCGATGGACCGGGGGGTGCAGACGCTCCCACCACCTCTCTGAGTGCTTTTATTTTTGTACAGAGGCGGCGATGACTTGTCACCTAACAGCACACGCTCGCTCCGGGTGCTCGGGAGTTTGTTTTGAGAAAATACATATGCGCCGTGTGCAGGCGTGCGTGCATGCATGAAGAGCGGGTTTCGGGGGGTGTGATACGTGATGCGATGAGCTGTAGGTCAGCGTCCGGGGGAGACGGAGGTGAGGCCATAACAAGACGTAACAAGACAGCGGAGGAATGAAGGGAGGGTCGGGCGGCGGGGATTGTTTTCGGAGTCGAATGCATCAACCGAGAATCACAAGAAAACAAACCCTGTAGAAGCAAAACTTTCCTCTAATAGATTCTTTGTGCAGAGTTTTTTTTATCATTTTAGCCCTCAAACATTTTCACAAGAGTCCAATCTGGAGGAAAACACCACCTTTTAGTTGAACGTCTTCCAGCTCAAGGACACATGAAACTGTCCTCGAGGCCAATATGTTGAAAACAAATGTCTAAATTATGAGTAATTACAGAAACACAGGTGCGAATTACGCGTACTAAGACGAGCTGCAACGATTATTCAATCAGCTGTCTACTGCTATATTAACCGTCAACTATTTCGATAATCGAAAAACGCTTAAATTCTCTGATTCCAGCTTCTTAACCGTGACTATTTTCTAGTTTCTTTCTTTTTCTACGGACAAATTAAAACCGAAAATCTTTGGGTCGTGGACGAAACAAGACTTTTGTCATCTTGGGTTTTGAGAAACACTCAACATTTTACAGACCAAATATATGGGAAGAGCTTTAACGGATTAATCGTCTAAGAAATTAGTTGTTAGTATTATATTTTTGTGAATAAATACTTAATTCAAAGGACTGTTTCCAGACTAATACAACAATCTTGCAGTATTTTGTGGTCTAAGTCAACAGCATGAAGGTATAAAGCTCTGTCAGTCCAAGCTTTTCCATTTTTTCAGGCATTGCTGTGAAATGTAGCATATTTTTTGCTAATTTAGCTCATTCTCCAGGGCATTTTCTGCCTTTATTTTTTATTTTATAACCCAATATACCTGCAAAACTAACAACACTTCCATTACAATCAGCTGCTCTTTGTGTTTAACTACGTTTTCTTAAATTTGAAGCAAGATGGCGGCTACGCTAGACAGCCGCGTGTTAGCATGCTAGTGGGTGTTAGCATTTAGCTCACAGCACTGCTGCTGACTGTTTGGCCTCGCTAAGGTTGATACTGGTCAAAAAGCTTTATGGATGATTAAAATACAAGGTGGCGAGTGCTGTTACATACTGCTGTTATGGGGATGTGAATTTGAAGCATTTATTTGACACAAGAATATTAAAGTTCTATCTTATCTTAAATTAAGCAGGCAAGTTCCATAATTAATAACGCTAGCATCTCAGATTTATTAAGCATCATAGTGTGGTTAAGCAGTATTTTATATATGTTTTGTAAGGTTTTAATCTATATTCTGTAAATTACTTTGGTATAATCACACCATAAATAACACTACAGGGTCTTAACCTCGATATTTAGTAGTAGTAGTAGTAGTTTATTCGGTCAACATACAGCATACATAATAACAATAAGACATCACATTAAGACATCACATTACTTCAAAGGTGACTGAAGGGTATAGGCTGAAGTTAAACTTATTATGCCTAACCCTGTTACAAATCAAGTCTTTTGCGATCAACAAAACAAACACTTTAAATCAACAAAGTCAGCGATTATAAACATCCACAGGTAACAGAGGAGACTAAACAACAAAATCTTCTCAGTGTTATTCCTGAGATTGGTATTTTTCAAAAACTGAACATTTATACTGCTTTTTAAAGGCTTTCAGCGAATTACTTCTTTTTATATTATCATTCAATTTATTCCATAAACTCACCCCTTTCACAGAAACGCATTGACTTTATTTAATTTGTTCTCGCCATGTTTGTTCTAAACACGTGTGTTCCCCTAAGGCTATAATGACTCTCTATTTGCAAACATGTTTTGAATTTTTAAAGGAAGTTTGTTATTGTGTGCCAAAAACATTACTGTTAAAGTTTTAAAATTAACAATATCATACATTTTTAATATCTTTGATGAAACAAAGATAGGATTTGTTGGTGCGTAACAATCAGAGTGATGAACAATTCTAATCACCTTCTTCTGAAGTAGAAAAATGTTCTCAATATTTGTTCTATAATTGTTTCCCCATAGTTCCGCACCATAACTCAAATATGGGAGCACCAAGGAATTATATAATAAACAAAGTGAATTATAATCTAATACTCACCTTAACCTACCAATTATACCAACATTTTTTGCTAATTTTAAAGTAAGAACATTTATATGCGGCTTCCAACAGAGTTTTTCATCAACAATGATTCTTAAGAATTTGTTTACTTGTACTCGTTCGATATGTATGTCATTGATTTTAATACTCGTTTGGCTGTCAATTTTCCTGTTTCCAAAAACAATATGTTTTGTTTTTGTCAAAATCATAGAAAGTTTACTCCTGTCAAACCATTTTTTAAGTACTGTGAGCTCTTTTTCAATTGAACTCAGAAGCTTTTGCAAGTAATTTCCTGAGCAATAGATACTTGTGTCGTCAGCATAAAGAATGCAGTTTGCTTTGTCTAATATTTCACAGACATCATTCATGTACATTATAAATAATTTAACTTGTTAGGTTAGCTTCGCAACGCCAAATTCTAATTGGTTAGGTTTATTTTTAACTAGAAAACGTTTTAGCGCCATTGCAGCTGTCTTAAATGTGCTTTTTCAAAAAATAGCGACTTAAATTAAACACAAGAAAGATTAATCAGTGATGTTTTTCCTGAATTTCCTGAAAAATAAATCACACAAAATGGCATTCGTGAGGAGAAAAGGAGCTAATTTACCGAGCGGATGCTAAGTACGTCTCCAAAATAACAGTAAAGTGTCACTAGTTAAGCTAAAGCAGAGTTTAAGAGCAATCGACAACATTTTAAAGGTTATTTTCCCGACGTAGTGACCTTTCATTTTGGCACATTGGGGCTTCCATACATGAAGTCTTTTTACGGAGAAACGAATAAATATTTCGGATTTTTTAGCAAAATTTAAACCTGCATCTGCACAGGAGTGTCCAGGTTCATCAAGGGGAAGCTGTACGTGTGATTATGTATCGCTGTTCGGGGCGTGGGGAGGCATGGGGGGGGGGTCGTGATCAATTCGCTTCGGCACTTACAGTCACCGGGCCGAGTCGCGGCCAACACGCTGGAAGATCCGTTACGATTCCTTCCCAGAAAAAGGCCAGAAGAAGAGGAGCGAGCTGAGGAATTCCCGGCACATCCAGGAGGCCGTAAACAGATATAACAAGTTCCCTCCATCGTAAGACGAGAGAATGTCAATGGGGCCTGACACCGAGACACCCGACCGCCGATCAATCGATAGCTGACATTACACCTCAGCATGTCAAGACGCTTCAGTCGCGAGTATTAAAGTTTTGCATTACAAATGAGGTCCTGCTGCTGGGTTTTTCCTCTCCCCCTCCTCCTCCCCTGATAATTCATGTTTACCAGCCCTGCTTATATTTTGAAGGGTGATTATCCAGTCACATCAAACCTTAATGAACCTCATTTCACTAGCAGCAAGTAGCATTAAGAGGTTTTTTTTTATTTTTAGCGAAGTGAAATCTAATTTTTTGACAATCCGAGAGCTGATTAAAGCGATTCTGCTGCTGTTCGAAGCACAAAACACACAATTTCTCCAGTTTATTCTGAGATGCAGTCGGTCGGTCATGGCTTTTGGACGCGTCACGTCGTATTTAAGTCGACAGTGTCCTCCTGCTTAAGGTTTTCTAAGCGCTGACAGATTTTCCTTACTGGGCAAATTAACTGGCTTTGATACCTCGCTCATCTCCCCCTAAAGCCAATCACGGCGTGTTTACCATCACGGCCGGAGACGGGGAGAAGTTTTAAGTGTGGATGCGCCGTATATTGTGCATTTCTGTTTTTTTCCCCCCCCTTTAAAATCTGGCCTTTGATGTGTCCACGGCGAGGAAAAAGGGGGCATCTCCGCGCCTTTAATGAAGCGCAAAGCAATTATCAAAACCCTCCCTACCACTCAACGACGCGACGTCGGCCAGCCAGACGGCAGATTTTAAGTTATGAGGACCGGGCAACATGGAAACAGGAGGCAGGCCGTCGAATGTGGCGTCGAATCTGCTTCAGGGAGGAAGGCTTTTGACGTCCACGAGCAAAGAAACTGGTGGGTCGGGACCCAAAAGTGGGTCGCAGAAGCCAAAAAAGTAGTGATAATAAGTCTTTTATTTTGAAGTATGTGTTTCTTACAGCACAGTTTGCTTTCAATAGGGCGGCTGTGGCTCAGGTGGTAGGGCGGGTTGTCCGCTGATCGCATGGTTGGCGGTTCGATCCCCGGCCCCTCCCCATGCCGAAGCGTCCTTGGGCAAGACACTGAACCCCAAGTTGCTCCCAATGGTAGATGAGCGCCTTGCATGGAAGCTCTATCGCCATTGGAGTGTGAATGGGTGAACGCGAAACACATTGTAAAGCCCTTTGGATACCACTAAGGTAGAGAAAAAGCGCTATATAAGTGCAGATTATTTACCTTTTACCATTCAATAGCAGGATATTTAGTGGTGGTGACACCAGTAGTTGCCCAATATTAACCTCTAGATCTGACTCTGCAGCTTATTGGAGAAAATGATGCTAAAACGTGCCAAAAATGAACCAAAATGTGCTCCAAATCTGTCAAAATGGGCCAAAATATGCCCCAAAACTTGACAAGGTGTCCAAATATACCAAAATGAGCAAATAATAAGCCATTTTTTCCCCAAGCTGCATCAGAATGTGTTGAGACTACACCCAAATAAACCTTAATTTGTTAACAGGAACAGTGAACTTCAAAAAGTAGGGTCGCGACTGTTATTAATAAAGACATAGTGGGTCCTGAGGCTGGACCAGTTGAGAACCACTGTCCTAAAAGATAGGTATACTCGTAGCACAGAGGCTAAAAAGCAGAGACTTCCTACTTCATGATTCCTGCGTAGAAGTCTACGGAGAAATTTAGTGACGTCCAATCTCGGAATCTCGGAAACATCCAGCTAATTGAGTTGTTGCCGAAGTATAACCAGTTGCGAAAACCATGTTTTAAACTTAACTTTGGGCCAAACTTCCTGACGGCTTTCATCAGATTTGACATTTGGCATTTGGCAATTCTGACGCTGCCTTTGTGGCTCTATCCTCACTCGTTGAGATGCTGGGGGGCAACGTTTTGGTCGATTTCTGCTAATTTATTGTCTTGCCTCCTTCAGAATTAAATCATTGTTCGAACTGGGGATGTAAATTTTAAACAGCTTTCTCAACTGATGCTCGACCACATCATCGATCAATGAATTTTAAAAGGAAATGAAACACAGTGGACAGTATTACTTGAGCTGACGAAGCCATTTCTAACCATGAACACATCATATTTATTTACCTATTTATTGTATTTATTTACTAATATTATTACTACTATTATGATTTTTTTACCCTTATTTTTTGGTACTCTACTTGCTCTTTTAATTTAATTCAATCGGACGATTTTGGTGCTTTTATTATTTTATTTGCTTCCATTGGTGTTTTGTTGTATTGCTTTATTTTGAAAACCTTTACATTGTGTAACTATTTCTCTATTTGTTTGGCTTTACTACCCTTTTATTGTTTAACAGTCTTCCTGATTATCCTCCTTTTTTTGTCTTGTTGGTAAACCAGTTCTGCAAACTCATCTGCAATATGACACGTCTGGCTGGATCCATTAACCCCCACATGAGTCTTTGTCATGGTGCCCGTTGCTAGCTAAACCCCCACAATGCTCTCTGCTTGCGGTTTCAACTCTCCATGCTGGATCCATTAACCACCACATGAGTCTTTGTCATGGTGCCCGTTGCTAGCTAAACCCCCACAATGCTCTCTGCTTGCGGTTTCAACTCTCTAGGCTGGATCCATTAACCACCACATGAGTCTCTGTCATGGTGCCCGTTGCTAGCTAAACCCCCACAATGCTCTCTGCTTGCAGTTTCAACCCTCTAGTCTGATTAAACTTAATTTAACGGGTTGAACGAACTCACCGTTTTAAATCAAAGTGCCTCATGTTATAAGAACTCATGTTATTAAGCTGTAAAGTGGTCGGAAAATAAGAATAAGGCATTTTAACTACCAAGAAGTCGCAAAACTCAAATTTAAATAAACCACAGATTACAAGTTGATTGGACTAAATTCCTTTATGTGTTTTACAATTAAGGTGTTGCCAAATCAACTAGGATTGAAATCTACGATGCTACCACTTAAAGTCCAGACAAGTTCTTTAATGATTTATTATGTGTTATTTATACTGGATGAATGTTAAATATGGCAGCTAAAGCACCGTTTCTAAACTTACTGACACTTTCTTTACCACCAGCTCACATGAGAGTTTTGCTGCACGATAAATGACGTCCAAAAAAGCAACACTGGGTTTGGTTTAGTGGCAGTAAATGTAGGTTATGACTTAGTTCGCGACTGTACATTTGCAGGATCGAGAGTTTAAATCTGCGTACGTGGAGGCGGAAAAAAAAGGAAAACACGCTGAAATCCATCCAGGACACTAGAGCCGCTGGACCGAGGCAATAAAGCTCTGACTCAATCTGGTGAAATATGCCGCTGTGGTCCGCCGCTCGGCTTCCAAACACATCAGTCCGTATTGTTACAGCGCTCTGTTTACCTTCAGGCCCCGACGCTCTTCATTTTTGCATCGCCACCTGTCACCGAGCCCTCATTTATAACGCGAGCGGGTTCCTTGCCCTTCCAAACAATGCCAGAACTGTGAAACGTCCTGTTATATTTATACCAAAAAGAAATATAAATATTTGAACTAGCGTTTAATGGGGGGCTTTTGTGCATTCCATCATATCGTACACAACCTCAATTGTTACCTTGGACGAATCGCCGGGTTGTATTTACTTTGGGGTCTTGTGAGTGATATCCGCATCGATGCTGTTTGCCATATTAGTGAGCTAAGACCTGAGGCTCTCCAGCTGAACTATTGCGGCTGTGTACACAATTTAGATAAAAATCCTGTTTATATTGCAAAAGAGGTGTATTTTGTAAGACTTTTCCCCTCATTCTGCTGTGTATTTAATTGTGAAATATTTCCTGTGGTCGGCCGGTGTGTCCTGGTGGCCTAATACATCCCAGAATGCACCTTCAGCTGCGGGTTCACATGTCAGAACATCGAGTTGTTTCTTTCTTTTTCTGCAAACTTGCATCTTATGCAACTGTTAAAGATCCTTGTAGGTATTATAGAAAATAATCCAATATTCAGGAGGCATTTTACACAATCTCTTTCTTTAAATAAGTCTTTTTAAACTATTTATCTGCAGATAGTACTGTCTTTACAAGGTTATTCTTACACTCAATAGTGTTGCTTTCTACGATCTCTGATTTGGGTTTGGGAAAGTGTTAGAGGCAAATAAACTATTATACGTCACTTACATGTCACATTAATAAAAAGCAAACTTTAGTAGCATTTCGTACGGACGCCAAACACCATTTTTCTGCAAGAAAATCACACAGATAAGAACAGTAAACTACATCTAGTTAACAATACGTGAGCTCTGGCTGGCTCCATTAACAACCACAGAAGTCTCTGTCATGGTGCCCCTTGCTAACAAAACCCCCACAATGCTCTCCGTTTGCCAACATGTAACTGCCTGTAATCCACAGTAATAAACACAGCAAACAAGCTGCAGTCTTCCATCTTAGTAGTCGGTAAGATGCTCCACCTGGTGGCGCAACCAAAAACCTGGTTCACATTCAGTAGTCTTATTAAATTCTTTGATTTGGGTTTGAAAAAGACAAACGTCCTGGCAAATAAACTATTACACGTCACATTAATAAAAGGAAAACCTTAGTGGCATTTCGGACAGACGCCAAAAGCCTTTTTTCTGCATGGAAATCACACGGACAAGAACAGTAAGCTACAGCTCGTTTATAATACGTGAGCTCTGGCTGGTTCCATTAACAACCACAGAAGTCTCTGTCATGGTGCCCGTTGCTAACAAAACCCCGCCTGTAATCCACAGTAATAAACAAAGCAAGCAGGATGCAGTCTTCCATCTTAGTAGTCGGGAAGATGCTCCAACTGGTGGCCCAACCAAAAACCTGGTTTACACTCAGTAGTTCTATTAAATTCTTGATTTTTCCGATCTTTGATTTGGGTTTGGGAAAGCCCAACGTCATGGCAAATAAACTGTTATACGTCACATTAATAAAAAGCAAACGCCACATTCCTGCATGGAAATCAAAGCTCTGGCCGGATCCATTAACCACCACAGAAGTCTCTGTCATGGTGCCCGTTGCTAACAAAACCCCGCCTGTAATCCACAGTAATAAACAAAGCAAACAAGCTGCAGTCTTCCACCTCAGTAGTTGGTAAGATGCTCCACCTGGTGGCACAACCAGGTACTACGGCAAATCTACAATGCGTTTTCGGAAATGCACGTCCTTTGTCTTCTGTCTTATCGGTTGATGGAAATATATTATATATTATAACACTAGACTGTGTTCTATTATTCAACGTACACACTGAGATTAAGTTTAAATGATGAGGTGCAAATTCATCCAGTGTTGCAGCCGTTACGACAGATACTGCACTGAGAACCGACCCAGAACCAGAGTCGGATTAAAATTCAGCCGAGCGGCAATTGAAAAACTACAACATTGGTCGATTTTTTAAGGGGTTCAAACCGAGCATTTTTTACGAAGGCGTCCTCTAGTGGTCATGTGAATAAGTGCATGCAAAGTCTCGACACTGTTGCTTCTTTTAAAACACTGAACTGGAAGTCGTCGGCGAACGCAGCACAGTATGAAATGTAAACAAATGTTGGCATGACGATGTGCGAAACTGGAAACTCGAGCACGATAAAAGCTCATTTTAAAAACAGAGGGCTCATTATTTAAGTCAGTTCTCCAACTCCAAAAGATTCTACTGAGGTGAAGAAAAAAAAAGTTTGGTGTCACGTTATCACATTATTTTACGTTGTGACGAGTTTAAAAGGCTAAAAAAAATACAGTTTACATGGATTTAAATGCGAATCAAACTTTCTGGCAGGTTAAAAGTCGGAAAGGTGAACAGTTACCAGATATTTTTTGATATATTTTTCATTAAAAAAATCAAAAAATAACATGTATTGGTACAAAATGCAGACTTTACTGAAAACTAGCAGCATATTGGTGCTCGCTCGGTCAGAAAATGCCTCAAATTAAAATATCTTGGCTTTTGCTTGTTGACTTCAAACTTTGAAAAGGAAGTGCTTCGTTAATCTACAGGGGGAGTCGAATAAAATAAATAGAAACTACTATGTGTTTGGTAGCAGGCCGTAAACACGTTAACTGCTGCTGTAAAGTTGGACATTTTAACATGGAGGTCTATGGGGATTGACTCGCTTTTGGAGGCAGCCTCTAGTGGCCGTTGGAGGAACTGCATGCTTTCAGTAATTCACTTCACAGTGGCTTTTTTTTTTGTAGGTTCCTGCTTGATTGAAACAAAACCAAGTCACTGAGACGCCTTTAAAATAATAACAGCAATAAAAAATCTGAACATGAAGTCAACTACATTTCAGAATAAAACCAAACTTTATCGCTCTTTACGTTATCTCATTCGTAACAACTCAAATATGTTGTTTTATGCCTGTTTTTTTGCAGCTAATTTATTCTTCTGGCTCCTGATGTGTCAGTTTGAGCTTGACTTGGTGAAAAAAGTGATCCTTAAAGCATCAACGCAGCATTTATGAGCACAAATTACAACTTTAATGCATCTTTTATGCAACCTATAAACCATCCATACATTCCTCTCTGACACAAGTTTGAACCCCTTATATAGATCTTTTACTTTTTCCTGATATATGAAGCATCAATTAATGATTTAATATGCAGATTAAACTCTAAAAGTGGCGTTTCAACCAACAGATCCTGCAGATTAACGTGACTTTGCTCAGTTTTGATGCTGACTGGCGTTATAGTCTCCACTAGCGGTGACCGTGGGACGCCGCAACTCGGCCTGGATTTAGAGATCGTCTGAAAAGAGGCAATTTCAGATTATCGTGTCCTGATCTGCGCGGATGTGTCGGCCCCTGTCAGCTGCGCGACCAGGACACACATGGTTTAGGAATGCACAGATGCCTCGTGTCGTCGCTAATCTCCCCGAGTGGCTCGCGTCTCGATGGCATCCATATGCAACTTTAATTTCGGCACTTCAAAACTGCGCGGGGATAAAGATAGCTTTTGAAGATTGCTTTTCATGTTTCGCCGCGTTCCGTCTGAGCGTTTAAGTGCAGCGGAGGAGATCTTGGACGGTTTTTCTCTTTTGTGGCGGAGTTCTGAGGGAGCGGGGGGGGGGAGGGAAGGAGTCGCTCAGCTTGGCGACAGCTTGAAGCGTCTGAGGACGGCAGCTTTAGAGGCAATTTCCTGGTATTGTTTCACACTAACGAGATAAACACTTTCTGTCAATCAGAGCTGCTTCCAAAGGTGTCACATTTCGACGTCGTGCAAAATTACATGTGGTACCAGTCAGCGGTTGATGGAAATAGTAATTTTGCGGAGAGAACTTCATTGAGCTGCCAGCTGTTTTGGACATTTTTAGCGTTTTCTGTACCCGGCAATAAAGTGTCCGGCTTTTTTCACCCCCCCCCCCCTCTCACATAAATATGCTTCAAACAAACAGCCATAGCATCCATGTTATACGATCCCTATTGTTAACAGTTCTCTCTTGTAACTTCCATCCAAATCAAGCGCCGCCGCTCACAGAGGGCCTCGTGCTAAAAGGATATGGAGCTTTCAGATGGCACCTAAGTGCTGTATCGCATAACCAGCGTGCCTTTTTATGGATTAACAGTTTATTCCTCGCGCTGGAGCCGCACCAAAGCAGCCCCGGCCCTCTGTAAAATATACTGCTTTTGGTGAATTATGAGCGTGGCCTCCGTCCAAGTGCCTGTGGCCTTCCTGTTTATTTGTACGGCGGCGCAGGTCGGCGGCGAGGTGGGGTCCGACGGATCCAGCTGAGCATGTGTAAACACTCATCCTGGGAGCCGCGGTGAAAGTGGCTATTTTCCTCCGGCGAGGGGATTTTTTTACTGCCCATTGTTTTTAACACAGAATCGACGTCTTAAAAACATTGGACACTCTCTCATGGCTCTCCTGCGGCCCCGACGAGTGCTTTGTATATGCCTATTGACAAAATATTTCTGTGTTATGGCATGTGTGTACTGCGACTCGTATAAACTGGGGAAGAAACACGAGCGCGCTGGCGGGAACATCGCGCCCATTTTGTGCAAAGTGCTCCCTGGAAAGTTCTCCGGATGCCGACTTGGAAAACACTGACGACCTGAGCTTTCTTCCACCGCAGACCTCGGAGACGCACACGGAGCTCACCTTTAGTCAAAACGCACAACGCCGCTGCAGCTACGCAAACTTTCACAGGATATAAACGGCTAAAAGTTGCACCGACTGCTCTCCAACTTATCAAGTCGTGAAGTCCATAAAAACATGCTTCCAGCGCAAATCCAGACTCGACTGTAGCTGTCTGTGTCTGAACACCAGAAGGAATAAGACAATCTGTGGCTTCTGCAGGAAATCAGTGAGGAAGAAGCTCATTTTAAGCAGCACAAACTGATGTGTTTTAGGCATAAGATTGCAAAATTTTCACGTTTCTTGCAAATTTTGTCACTTGATTTAAGCAAATAAAACTTAAAGCAAAATAATCAACCTGAACAATTTGGAAAAAAACATCTCGCTACAGTTTCATCCATGATATCCTTGCTTTTTTTTAACCTTCTGAACCGCGAAACCTGCCTGCAAGTCTAAAAAAACTCCAAAATTACACTATTAAGTAGAGCTAGAAATCGTAAAAACAGAAATAATCATCAAGTTTTCAACTTTACGACAGACCTTGAACTACTCATTTCATCAGACTCATTTTATTCGACGCGTCTCGTTTAAAAAATCGCTAAAAATAAACAATTTGCACTAAACAGATTTTGTAAAAATGTAAAAAATCTGTGCTCTTTGCCACAATTTTAAAGATATTAGTGACTCAGCTGCGATCGACAGTCACGAGACTACAATTCACTGTGTTGTCGGCTGAACTGCAGGCAGTGTATACACAACAAACAATCAAAGGAATTCAACGATTTACGCCATTACAGTCGTCCCTCGCCATATCACAGTTCACTTTTCTCGGTCTCACTGTATCGTGGATTTTTAAATTGTATATTAAATATGTAGCGTCCAGCAGATAACTAGACACACGTATGGAAAACTCAGCGACTTCCTCTTGAGCTGGTCGGTCTCTGATTGATCGGCGGTGATGGAAGCCAGCCAGAAACGACCGTCAGAGAACCGGTGACAGTCTGTAGGATTATTACCGTAACACCATCATCAGTTTCCAGGTAGGTAGGCAGCCGGACGTCCTCGGTGTCGGTGCGTTTAAAACACGGCAAAGTGGGCATTTCAAGTGGATCGCTGCGTCGCTAGTTCCATTATCGGACACGGATGGAGAAGCTCCTCTAGATGGAAGGTTTAAGAGTGTAAGAAGGGTTTATAAGAGTGTGGGGAAGGTTAATAAAGCCTTAATGTATATATATAAACAATAAAATAAATATAAGGTCGCTACTTTGTGGATTTCGTCTATCGCGGGGGGCTTCTGGAACCGAACCCCCGCCATAGACGAGGGATCTCTGCATGACTGCGCTATGCTGTACAGAAGACATGTCTGAGTTCTTTCTACTTCTTTGGGGTTGTTCTGCTTCAACAGAGGTGCAGGAAATGAGCCCACAGCGAGGAAAAAATGCGAAACACAGCATCAGTCCTGTTTTCTCACGACCACACGATCAATCGCTCAGCCCCAACTTGATGAGGAGATTCTTACGCAAAACCTTAGAAAGTGCAAATCATTCTCAGGCTTGCCGAAGACAGAGCTGAAGTTGGACATTTCGTCTGGATGATGGCGGCAGACCGGCTTAAATGTCTGTCATGTTGTTAACAGAAATGCTACAATCTCTGCAGCAGAACCGAGCCACTTCTAGAAACGAACACCTGCAGCTCAGATCGAGAAGAAAGTGGCTTTGACCATTTTTGCAGGAGACGACCTGATATTTGCATAACTTGATCGTGCAGTAAAATATGAAACCCATCGTCTCAGACACGAGGCAGGACATTAAAAAAAAACGCGACTGGACTTGAACCCGAAGCCTCCACAGTTGGACGAACGGGGGACAAACACACTCGATCATCGTCTTCATGTCAGCCGAAGCCCTGAGCAGAATCGCGGGGACGTTGTTTTTCGTCAACATGATCCGGGCCGACCGAAGGGCGGAGGGAGAAAAAAAAAAAAAAAAGAAGCCGCGACCGACTCGACAAACGGACGACAGCGAGGACGGCGCTGGAGTTTGGGGACAAGCCGGAGAAAAACACATCTGCAGGGCGGCGTTGGGGAGGAGGACGGGCAGCTGTTTGAGTGTTGCCACTATGTGAAAGCTTCTCCGGGCTGAAGCTGCACTTTGACACCGGTAGCAGAGTCCCGCAGGCCGTCGGGGAGGAGTGAGTGTTTGTTGGTGCTGCTGAAGGGGTCTGGGAGCAGGATCCAAGCCAGGGGTCAGGGGGTTAGCTTCATGTCCTAAAAGCAAACTGTAACCTACTTTCACCCCCCTCCGCACGAACACAGCGCTGAGCCGGGCGGGCTTCCTGCTGCGGAGTCCACTCTGTCTGCTTCGCAAAGTCAAAAGGCCACAAGAGAGACGAGGTAGTTCGGCAAACTTTAGGGCATCTGCCGAAACGCCTCAGAGTTCCCGAGCTGCTTTCAGTGTGGGTGGCTCGGATCCCTGCACAGCCCGCCGCTGCACGTCCTCCACGGACGGAGCGAGCGGGGGTTTAAGTTTTGATGCGGCTGTTTTTCAAATTTGAGTAAATTTCCATCCCGGAGAGAGGCGATGCAGACGGTCCCAAAACTGACAATCCAATACTCCATTAGCATGAAACCCGAGGGACGACGGATTTCACACAGAACGGTCGACAAGGCTTCGCAAAAACAGCTTCTACTGGCCGCCTCCTGTCTGCTAGGAAGACGAGTGTTTGTGTTTAAAGTTTGAAGCCAAGATACTCCGACTTGAGTCGTTTTCTGAGTTGACGGAGCGCCTCCAGAGCAACCACGTCTAAAACAAGTGGTGGCATTAATATACGGCAAGTTAAATTTAGCCCCTAATCCCCTAAAGGCGGCATGACGTCTTTTAAAAATATGACCAAAAATGACGCAACTTATCAGAGCAAAAAACTCTAAAAAACAGAGAGAATCGTCTGACTTTCAACTTTCCGACGGTCCTTGAACTACTCATCTAAGGCGTATTGTTCCATCGGAAAACTGACCGAATCTAAACGTAAACATTAAACACTGGAAAAGTCACGAGATTGTGTTTCTGAAGATACGATGTGCTTTTAAAGACTATTAAAAAACCCGAGAAAGAACTGACAGATTCTCAACTTTCCGACAGTCCTTGAACTACTCATCTACGACGTGCCGTTCCGTCGTAAAATCAACCAAATCTAAGCGTAAAAAAGAGAACTATCGCGAAAATTTCACGTTTCAGACAAGAGGGTTGTGTTCCAGAAGATGCAATGTTTGACTGTTAGAAGCCCAAAACCTGCTGGCGAGTTTGCAGGACAACAAAATATATAATTACCTTTTAAAATCACCAAATTTACACCATTTATCAGAGCCAAAAACTACAAAAAGAGGAAGAATTGACAGATTTTCTACCTTCTGACAGTCCTTGAACTGCTCATCTATGACGGACCGTTCCATCGGAAAATCAACCAGATCTAAGCATAAAAATGTAATAATAGATGTATAAATCACCAAATCTACACCATTTATCAGAGCCAAAAACTACAAAAACACAGAGAATCGTCAGACTTTAAACATTCCAACGGTCCTTGAACTGCTCATCTATGACGTACCGTTCCATCAAAAAATCAACCAAATCTAAGCATAACAACGTAATATTGCGACATACTTTTTAAAGCACCAAATTTACACCATTTATCAGAGCTAAAACTCTAAAAACAAAAAAAAAATGACAGATTTTTCACTTTCTGACGGTCCTTGAACTGCTCATCTATGACATACTGTTCCACTGAAAAAATTAAACAAATCGCAGAGTGAAAATGTAACATCACGACATTTTTTAATCACCAAATTCACACTATGTATCAGAGCCAAAAACTACAAAAAAAGAAGAATTGACAGACTTTCAACTTTCCAACGGTCCTTGAACTACTCATCTATGACCCACCGTTCCATTAGAAAAATTTATCAAATCTAAGCATGAAACTGTAACAGTATATATATGTATATCCCCAAATTTACACCATTTATCAGAGCCAAAAACTATAAAAACAAAGATTTGACAGTTTTCTACTTTCCGACGGTCCTTGAACTACTCATCTATGACGCACTGTTCCGTTGAAAAATCAACCAAATCTAAGAGTAAGAATGTGACATCACGACATTCGTTTAAATCACCAAATGTACACCACTTATCAGAGCCAAAAACTATAAAAACACAAAGAATGGAATGATTTTCTACTTTCAGATGGTCCTTGAACTGCTCATCTACGACGTACAATTCCATCGGAAAATCAACCAGATCTAAGCATAAAAATGTAACATCGCAAATTTTTTTACGTCAGCAAATTTACACCATTTATCAGAGGCAAAAACTACAAAAACACAAAGAATCGTAGGGAGATGAGCGCACAGGGACCGTCTGCAAATTGCAACAGAGAGACGCCACACAGATATTGAATAACGTCCCCCTGATACACTGTAGAGTCACCAGAATCACTGCAGCCATCGACTGGCTCCTGTTGATCAGACCACAACACTTGGTTTGACATACATGTGTATATAAAAATCATACCGTCTGGAAAATTGCAATTTGCAGACGGTCCCTGTTCACTCATCTCCCAGCCGGCTGCTCATAGACACCAGTGTTATTAGTGCAGCCTAAAGACAGCTACTGTTGATAAAGCTGGGCTTGTAGCACATTTTCTACCTGACAACGATGGAAAGAGGCATCGATCATGTTTTGACAACGTGTCACTAATGAGTTATTGATGCTGGAAGTTCACATGAGCACGAGAAACTTACATTTTAATTTTTTTTCTTCCAATGTCCCTTTAGGGGCTCCGTAATTTATAAACAGTAATTTGTTCTTACGAAAACATGTGACTGTAAAATTCCACTATAATACTGCATTAAAATTGTAAAAACTGTTATTTCATAGAATTTCTGTTTTGTTAAGTTATTGATTATATGTAATAAAATCATCAAAAATATAATTTACATGTTGACTTGAAAAAAACAAAACTAAAAAAAATAAAATCAAAAATATAAATCTGCAAAAAAAAAAGATTTTTTAACAGATATTTGCCTGTTTTGTTAAATTACAGAGAAAAAAATAAAATTAAATTGTAAAAAAACAGGTAAGATTTTTTTTTAAATTTAAATGTCCATTAAATTATAAATTATATCTAATAAAATCGAAAAATTATAATTTACATGTTGACTTTTAAAAAAAAAACAATTAAAAAAATAAATGCTAAAAAAAGATGGTTACTTTGCAGATATTTGCCTGTTTTGTTAAATTACAGATAATAACCAGTAAAATTAGAGAAAAAACTATTTACACATTAACAGTAAGGAAACAGGCAGAAACTGTAAATAAATGTTCACATTCAAAATATGTACATTTAGAAATAAGGATTTGTTCTTTCATACTTAATTTTTTTTTTTTTTTAAAGGTAAATTATTTTTTAATTTAAATTTCCGGTAAATTACAGATTATATCTGATGCAATCACAAAAATATAATTTACATGTTGACTGAATTTTTAAAAAAAAATCTCCTAAAAAAGATGGTTATTTTACAGATATTTACTTGTTTTGTTAAATTTCAAATAATAGCTAGTAAAATTTGAGGAAAAAAACAATAATTTACACATTAACGGTAAAAAACAGGCTAAAACTGTAAATAAATGTTCACATGTAAAATCTGTATATTTATAAATAGTAATTTGTTCTTTCATACTGCATTTAAATTGTAAAAAAAGGTAAATTATTTTTTATTTAAATTTCCAATAAATTATAGATTATATCTAAAAAAAAAATACCCCCAAAATATCGTTTACATGTTGACTGTAAAAAAAAAAATTAAAAATTAAATCCGCTAAAAAGCAAAAGATAGTTATTTTACAGAGATTTGTCTGTTTTGTTAAATTACAGAAATCAACTCATAACATTACAAAAGAAAATACATGTGGCGAAAACTGTAAATAATGTCCCCGTCAAAAAAATCTGTTTTATTTTACAAATATTTAGTTATTTTACAACGTGTAAGTGTAAAACTACTGTTTACTTGAGTTTAAATTCACAAAAATAACATTATTTCTTAGCCCTTTGCTGCGATTATCACTGTTTCTACAGTTTCTGAACATGACAGTATTTTTTACAGTATCGGCATCAAAATTAGCTGGTTAGATTTGGTTTTTCATAACACATTTGAAGCTTCTACTTCGTTTTCTGAGTCCTGCTTCGTCTAATTTAAGATTAATTGGCTGAAAACAGCGACAGTGAAGACGTAGTTTAGCTGTACAGGAGGGTAACGTCTGCTGGAGGTGTGGGATGCATGAAAACTAATTTAGAAAACGACTTTCCACTCAGGTACGTTTCCTCCAGATTGAATCCAGCAGATTAGCAGAACGTGGAAGGTTTTGTTTTAGCAGGAAACTAAGTTGCCGGTTGCCCTGCAGGCCGCCGACCCCCCCGCTGACCTCCTCTGGTCCGGAGTCGATGCGAACGCGAGCCGAGGCGCTGGCGGCCCTCGGCGGCCGAACCAGATCCGCTCGGCTCAGGATCACCGGCTCGTCTCCGCCCGGCGACTCGCTGGGGTCTGAGATCTTACAGGGTTTGAAGTGGGAAGCCGCGGCGCCGACAAGCACCCGCTTCTCCTTTCACCTCCCAGCGTTTCTCATGTACGGAAAAAGAAGGCAGCGAAAGGCATCAAGCGTCTCCCGGATCAGGAGGAAGCAGCGTCTCCAGGAGGCTTCTTCCTTCAGTGGATCAGTGGAGCGTCAGCGATCACATTAAGCATGATGCTGGTAAAATCTGCCTCAGACCCGATCGGACTCTTCTTCTTCTTCTGCCTTCCAGCTCCTTCGTACTGGTGAAAACATGTCAGCAGCAATAAAAAAAAAAAAACACAGGAAAACCGAGCGTATTAAGAAACCGGAGGAATGTGACGTTACACTGAGGGATGCTTCCTTTATTTTAATCCTAATAATCCAGTTTAAACTTCTGTTTAAAGACAAACAGCTTCAAGAACATCTATTTTCATATTAACAGGCAAAAAACATGTATAATAAGTCTTTAAAATGGCAAGTAATTACAAAAATATCACCATTTTATAGATATTTGCTGTTTTTTGATCCATACCAGCATCTCTTGGTCTATTTTTCTGCCAGATTTCCACAGTTTTGTTGCTGTTTTTCTACATTAACTGGGATCCAGCACAGGAACTATTAATGAATGTGACACTGGTTAGCCAGCTGCTGATCGACACGTTGGTAGTTGAGCTGCGATAATAAAAGCTGCTGTTCACGATCGACTTCTTGAACATCAGTTTGAATAAAATCGCAGCCGCTTGTCGTTTACTTCTCTCCTGCTCCCTGTGCTCACATATTCCGTTTTAATACAGCTGAATTCTCAATAAAACCAAATATTTTGTCTGTTTCTGTTGTCAGACGGAACTTTTTTTAAAAAAACTTTTTATTTATGACATTTTTCTAAAGGAAAAAAACACACCAAGGTACAGGAAAACCATATTTTCATCATCAGCAAGATTAACAATGACAAAAAAGAGAATTAAAATAAATAAAATGATAATTAAAGGAATAATAAATAAATAAGTAAATCAATTTAAAAAAAAGTTAAAAAGGGAGAATAATAAAATAAATTGTAAATGAATAAAATATTTAAAAAAGAGAAAAATAATAAATTTTAAATAAATAAAAATAATTTGAAAAAAGGAGAATAATAATAAAATAAATAAAAAACAAGAAAATTAATAAAATATTTTTTAAAATAAGTAAAATAAATTACAATAAATAAATAAAAACAAGAAAACTAATAAAAATATTTTAAAAAATAAGTGAAATAATTTTTTTTAAATAGTAAATTAATAAAAATATTTAAAAAAGGAGAATAAGAAAAAATTAATTGAAAAAAATTTAATAAATAAAAAAACTTTTTAAAATAAAGACGGAAAGGGTGTCTTGGACTGATTTGCAAGTCTGAGCATCACAGTAAGAGGGTATCGCAATGTCAGTGGTAGTTAATATTGATCTGTT
>JAMOIN010002012.1:0-24486 GCA_024666655.1 Dascyllus trimaculatus
TTTTTTTAAAAGTAATTTTATGACAGTTTAAAGTTACAGGTTTTTTAATGATGTTTTATTTTGGACTAGTAAGTTCACAGTGTCATCTTATTCATATATTTGTGCATTTTTTTTAAAAAGAAGAAGAAGAAATAAACAGAAAAAAAAATCAGTAAAATTAAAAGGAACATTTCTGGAAATTAAAAGTTTATTTATTATATCAACTATTATATTCACTATTCTCTATTATATCAAAAAAAAATTAAATTAAAGTAATTTTATTCTTTATTTCAAGATATTTCAGGTTTTTTTAAAGTAGAAAACAAAATCAAAATTGGCGGCTTGTAATGTTATTTTTCCATCCAAGGTTTCATCATCTCAGGTGGATTTTTAGTTGTTTTACACTGAAATCTCCAACTTTACTGTGTGTTTTGCGGCTTTTATGCTAAACAGGAAGTGACTTTGTGTCTGTAGCTTGGACTTAGCAGAGGAAGTGACTTGTTGGATCGGGCATCGGCTGTATTTTCGGGTCGATTTCTCCTTTTAAGATCAATAATTAACCTTTTCGTGATGGGTCACAGTTTGTCCCAGACCCATTTCTCCCTCTCTATCTTTCCTTACCCATCATCCTCTGATCTCTATCTTTTGTCCATCATCTCTCTTTTTTTTTACTCTTTCCTCCATCTTCCCGTTTCCTTCATTTTCTCCCACGTCGACTCCGGGATCCTTCAATCTCTTTCCCCCCTCGCTGTCACCTTTTCATCCTTCCTTGTTGCCTCCTTCGCTTCCCATCCATCCTTCTTCATCTCGGGCTGTTTTTTTTTCCTCACCGTCCATCGCTCTGTGTTTCTGCCTCCATTAGGGGGAAATGGAAAAAGTGACATCAGCTATTTGGTAAACGGAGAGAGATGGAGAGGGGGAGAGAGAGACGGAGGATGAAACGGGGGGATGGACGGACGGAAAGCAAAGGTCAGAAGAGTGACGGTGGGAATGATTGTAAAAGAGGGAGAAGGAGGAGAGGAAGGAGGTGAGAGAATAAAAGTAAAGGAAGAGGGGGAGAGAGAGGTGGAGATCCATTAAAAACAGAGTGAGGGAGGGGGAAGGCTTCACCTCATTAACCTGGTAATGCAGAGTAAATATACAGTCTAAATGGAACATAGACGACGTGTGTGTGTTTACTGTCAGGCTTCCCTGTGTGTCCACCAAATACATTAGCAGAATACCAAAGTGCTGCTCTCTATTTGCACTGTGTGGCTCGGTGTGTGTGAGCACGTGAACGCCTTCTGAAATGCCACGGTGTTTGCGCGTAGATGTCTTATAATCACACAAAGTTATTTTTACACCAGTTTGGCAACAGCTGACGTATTAAATGATTAGCCTGTCCCGTCTGTGGCTCTCAGCTCGCTCACTTTACCTTTAAAAAACCCTCTCACTGGTCAGTGAGTTCACAGGATCTGAATTTATTCTAAGGGTTTTTTGTAGTGGGTCCTCCTCGTTACCTACAGTAACTTTAGTATATTTAATGAAGCAAAGTTTTACCTTCATACTATGGGTATTTTCAGAGTTACAGGCCTTTGAAGTACATAGAGTGGAGCATTGTGGGGGTTTAGCTAGCAACGGGTCACCATGACAAAGACTTCTGTGGCGGTTAATGGACCTTTTCCATCATTTCTGAGCCTCATAACTTCATCAGTCCAGCAGACAGACACATGTTTTAGTTCATTTTCTCTCTAACCATCTCTGAGCATCAGTATTATGGGATGTATCATAGTTCGAACAGCAGTTTAATGACATAGAGTCATACAAACAATCATTGGTTCTCTGGATGTGTTTCTGTTTTCTGATAATTCACCAGAGAAAACTTTAAAAAGTGCATTCTGGGTAATCTTTCAAAGCTCAAATCATCATGTGTGATCGGTGGTTGGTCAGAACAAGTTATAGACAGATGTAACTTCTGTTTGAATAACCAAAACATATGGCAGCAGTTCTTACAGATTGCATCAGGTAAGACTGACACATGCAGGTAACGGCTTTAATGTGGCATCAGCTGTTAATTACGACTGTGGCAAGCTTTTAATTTTGTTTTCTGTGTAAAGGATAAACTGGAGCAACTTTAAGCAACAGTTCAGTCAGAGATGTCGCGTTTACCAAAACAAAAAGGGTGCAAATGCTCATTGGGCACTATTTTGAGAGCCCCTTTCAAACATTAGTTAGCTTTGCCTTAACTCATTACACATATTTTTTCCTTAGCATGACTCGTGAGTGTCTGGGGTCCGTGCACGTCGCGGCCATTCGTTTTCTTATTTTGAGATTTCAAAATAAAAACGAAAAATAAACCGTTTACCGTTTTTTTCAGTGATAATACAAAATGAAAAACGGAAAATGGGCCCTAATCCATTATCCATTATCTGTTATCCGATTTAATTAGATGTGTTTGTAAATGGAAATTAAAATTAAAATACACCCGTGGAAAACTTATTTCTCTACTTCCTGTTGGTTTCGGCTCCGTGACCCGTCTGACTTGTGATGAGGAAGGATCTGGTATCTAAAGCTCCAGTGTTAGCTCACTGTTAGCAGACCTTGCTGTGTGCCGTGGCCTGATGAAGACCCACTGTGGGGTCCAAACGTTGCTCGGCACACATTGTTCATAAATTCACAGTGGACTTTTCACCAGTGTGGGGTTTATTTGTCCCTTTGGAGGGACCTTGTGGTGCCGCTAGCTCTGCCGCTAGCGCTAAATCGCTAGCGTTCAGCTGCTTTTCGGGACGTTTTTGGGGAGGTTTGGAGGTTTTCTGTTACTTTAGCTTTGCCAGAAAGCAAAGTAGCAATTTAGTGCTAGCAGCGGAGCTAGCGCTAAATCGCTAGCGCTAAATCACTAGCACTAAATCGCTAGCGCTAAATCACTAGCACTAAATCGCTAGCACTAAATCGCTAGCTTCTCTTCAGAAGTCAGACGGGTCATGGAGCCAAAACCACCAGGAAACAGAGAAATAAGTTTTCCACGGGTGTATTTTAATTTTAATTTCCACATCTAATTAAATCGAATAACGGATAATGGATAATGAATTTGGGCCCGTTTTCCATTTTTCATTTTGTATTATCACTGAAAAAAAGGGAAACGGTTTATTTTTCGTTTTTTTTTTTAAAATCTCAAAATAAGAAAACAAATGGCCGCGACGTACACGGACCGTCTTGGAACTAGTCGTGTTAATGATTAATCCGTTAATTGCAGTCACTAATTTAATCGATATAAATGTATATCAACCAATAAGGCAGAAGAAGACGAGACAGCAGTCATTATAATACTGTATATTTGCAGTCAGCTCAAACCCAGAGAACAGTGACAGACTGAGAGATCATCAGGAGAGAAAAAAAAAGCTTAATAAAAATAAAACGAAAACCAGGAAACGCTGAATGTCGTCTCTATCTACACAGAATATCCCTTTAAGCCCAAGCCCCGCCCACCCTGGCCCCGCCCTCCCTCAGTCCTCCCGTACACATTTCAAATAGTAATCAACAAATAAACAAATAAAACACGCAGTGGAATAAACAAAACTTCAACACAACAGTCTGCACTCTTAGTAGGTTCAGAAAATCGGGGGGATAAAAGGTTTCTGGTGTTTGGTGTTGCGGCGGAGCGCTTGATTTTCACACCTGCGATGAGTTCTCAAATCCAAAAACAGCTAAAAATATTGAATTTGAGTTTAACCTGTTGTTGGAAGTGTTAATTTTGCAGTCAAACCGAGCGCTCCAGCTCTTTAATTGGACAAACACTAGAAACTGCAGTACGACTCCCCGGTGACAGGGAGGTCAAAAGGTCCAACATGGAGGAAGAGGATTCAACGTACCTTTAGGATAATATCGTGTCTAAAAATCACTCCATTGTATTAAAAAATGCTTTCTTTTTTTTTTTCTTTTTTCTTTGTTTTTTTTTTTTTTTACACTTTTGCATCGTTTCAGAAACTGATTCCACAGGGTTGGAAGGGTGATAGAAAATACTTCATACATTGAAAAGCTGCATCCAACATTTTCAGAGTAATGCCTCCTTACAGAGAGAGAGAAAATGAAGGCGGTGGAAAACACGTGTCGAGAAAACAAGTCTAAAGGAGAGGAGTCATGCAAAAAAGTGAGGATGTATAGAAGGAGGAGGAGCTGTTTCATATAAAGATAAAGAAAAGTTTTCTAAGAGGAAGGGGAGGAGGAAGAGAGTTGGAGGTAACGAGTGTACAAAGGTTAAAATAAGCCAAATGACAACATAAAAGTTTTCCCATGCATTCTTTTCAGTCCCTGTACGGAAAAACAAAAAATGAATGAAACATGAGAGACAGAAATAGCCTCCCAAGTTGTTTTCCTCCTTTTTTTTTCTTCAGTTTTTTTCCATCCCAACATTTTTAACACTCCTTTTGTTTTTGTTTTTTTTTTTTAAACCCCTCTTTCTCTGGTCCTGAGCTCCTCCGATCAGTTAAAACACCATCCAGAGTGGAGCCAGCAGCCAGCCGGTGTAGGTGGGTTGAATTTGCCGTCACGTCCAGAGGGGGGCGGTGAAACAGTTTCATGGAAGGGGAATGAAAAGTCTTTTCATCATCCCGCGGGTCGCAGCATGTCACCGGACCGTTTTAAAAGCCCGTCCTGTGGTGTTTCCCAAGTGATGTCCAGCTACGAGGATTGAGAGTTTGTTCTCCAAACGTCCGGTTACTTCTCGGTTTTCCTCGCCTTTGATCAGGAATGATTTTTGAAATTTTCAGTTTTCCAAACAAAGGAAGGATGATGGAAGTTCTGGTGCAGGGACAGAAAAAGAGGAATGAGCGGAGTGGAGTTTGTCTAAAAAGAAGAAAGAGAAGACAAAGTAGAGAGACGACCCCAAAATAAGTCCAAGTGAGGAGCGCGTCTCTTAGTAGTCTCATCGTTCGATAGCAACGTCACAAAAGACAGAATCCCGCCGGGGGAGGTTGTCGCCGTGGCGATCCGGGCTGCCATGGAAGCTGTGGTTGCTGTGGAAACGGGCTGGTGGAGTTCTTCTGTGCAGGAAGGGGAAAGGGGGCGGGGTTTTCTGGAGGCGGAGTCTGTCTCTCTAGAACATCATGGGGGTCTTCAGGAACGGCCGGGAATCTGGGTAAAAAAAACAACAAAGAAATCGTCAACACGGCGCAAACAAAGTCTGTTGGATCCCAGACAAGCCCCCATTTATGTTACAACAACATGGGTAGCAACACAAAATGGAGACGGACAAAAACAATAGTGTTTGTTTCCAGTAAATACCATAAGAAAATATTTAGGAAAAAAGTGCAGCGTAACAGTGATAAAGCTGGCGTCGTATTTGAGTGATTGTAGCTAAGTGTGGATGAATAATTGACCAGGCTGGTAATCGGTTGACCCCTACTTACTTGAGGCAATTTGTCTAACTTAAGATGTCTGCTTTTGGAATCACAAATGGCTTTATATAAGTTTATTTTTTTACACATCTGATGTTAGGTTCCACCTCCAAACAGTTCCTGTATGTTTGTCACTGTACTGAACCAACTAGGGATGTCCAAATGTAGTTTGAGTCGTTTAATATTTAGTTTCTGCTTTTCTAAATAATAAGTATGTTAAAGTGAACAGCTCTGCACTGCATTAAGAAAATAGTAGCATTTCTGCATCCAGTTTAATCTAAATATCCTGTAGTTGATCAGGGAACTTGTTGTAAAGCTCCAGTAGGACGCTGTCTGAAATGTAGTGTTAGAGGGTCTGATGTACTGTGGCTCCACAAGCTCCAAAAGATGGAGAAAACCTGTATTCTTCACATGCATGTCAGAAAATGTATTGGAGATCAGCTGTAGTACCTGGTTGTTCCACCAGGTGGAGCCTCTTACTGTTTAATACTGGAGAGACCAGAGGAGACGTCACTCAGACAACAGGAAGTTCATGTTGGCAAGCAGTGTGCAATTTGAACAAATTGTTTAAGTAGAGTAATTAGATATTATCAGGTAAAATACACAGTGCAACCATATGCTGTAGCCTTCATAGTCAGTCAACATCAAACTGATATTTGAAAAGTTGGAGATAGGCGAGATTTCTCTTTGCTAAGCTATCGATAACGTTGATGTCTAACTGAAGACATCAGAATTTTTTAAAATTTTGTTCAAATTACTTTGATTCACATTCATTCTTTAGCTGTGATCCATCTATTACTGTTAAATACAGCAGCAACCAGAGGTAGCTGGCAAGCAGAGAGCATGGTGGGAGTTTAGCTAGCAACAGGCACCATGACAAAGACTTCTCTTGTGGTAATGCCCGAATTTTACCCGATACAACCTATATACTGCACTTTACTTGGTTATTAAGGACTATATTTTGAACAAATTATTTAAGTAGCATATTAGCTAGCAGTGGGCACCATGACAAAGACTTCTGTGGCGGCTAATGACCTCCAGACTCATTCACATTTACGCTTTAGCCGTCATGCATCTGTTACTGTTTAATACTATAGCAACCAGAGGAGGCTGGCAAGCAGAGAGCATGGTGGGAGTTTAGCTACTAACAGGCACCATGACAAAGACTTCTGTGGTGGTTAATGATAGCTGAGGTGTACCCAAATTTCACACAATACTACTTATATCCTGCAATTTACTTGTTTATTAAGGACTGTATTTTGAACAAATTGTTTAAGTAGCATATTAGCTAGCAACAGGCACCATGACAAAGACTTGTGTGGTGGTTAATGACCTCCAGACAGATTCACATTTACGCTTTAGCTGTGATCCATCTGTTACTGTTTAATACTGGAGTAGTTAGAGGAGGTTGGCAAGCAGAGAGCATGGTGGGAGTTTAGCTAGCAACGGGCACCATGACAAAGACTTCTGTGGTGGTTAATGACCTCCAGACAGATTCTGAAGACAAGCTGGAGTAAGCTAGGACAGAGTTTCAGTTGTCTGGCGACTAAAACATCAGTACTGCTGTGCTTAATTTGTGTTATCATTTAATTGATCATTGATTGATAATGCTGGGGATGTAGTGATTAAATCTCTAAACCCAACCAGTCTGTTTCCTGAAAATACACGATTTGTTTTCTGTAGCAGCCTAGCTCTGAACCTCTTGTTGTAGCAGCTTCATGTGAGCTCTCATTATCACAAGCACTTCATACTTTTATCATGATTACTAAAGCAGGAAGTCGTTTTTTTTTTTTTTAAACTGGAAGTGTTGCATCTCCCTTTACGCAGCATCCGTTTACGATAGAAATCTCATATCTCCAATTTTGCCAGGGTCGACTCTCCCTCCCCGTTCCTCTCATTTCACCTCCGTCGCTCTCCTTCCGCTCCCCGTAGTGCTGTAGCTGCAGCCGCCCACACAGGAGCACGTGCACACGCCAGCAACACGCCGAGCACACGCGTGCGTACGGCGCAAACACACACGCGTGCATCCAGCAGGAGCGCACCTTCCTCTCCCCGCGGTGTCATTGTTTTCTGCGAACGTTGCAAAGTGTTTACATTTCTGCATAACAGCAACCATAAAGCTGCCCTCCCTCCTCTCTCCACCCTTTCCTTTCCTTTTGCCCTCTGCTACTTTTTACTGATCCCCTCCTCGCTTCTTGTCGTCTCCCCCCCCCTCGCGCCTCGTCCTCTATTCATCATTTTGTTTTTCAGACGCGAAACAGACACCAGGTCCCTGCGTCGGAATAAAAAAACTTTCTTAAATTTTCTCTTTCATCTTGCTCTTGCCCCTCGTTTCCTCCTTCATACTCCCTGCCTTCCCTCCGTTTCATCCCTCTCATCTCCTGCCCTTCCCTATTTTTATCACTCCACAATCCTCCTCTTTCATCCCTCTATTCTACATGCATCCTCCTCCTCCTCCTCCTCCTCACCTCCCCTCTGCTCCCTCCTGTCCTCTATCTGTTACTCTCATATTATTTTTATCCCGACCCATTCTTCTCTCTGTCCTCTCCTGTCCTTTCTTTCTCTCCTTTAGGCAGCAGCTTTGGCCTGGTGCTTAAAAAACTGTCCTGCAACTTAAAGAGTCGCAGTGTTTTGAACGTATCCGTGTTGATCCCCCCAGTGTCGCCCTCAAAACTCACGTCTTAAAACTTCTCCCAGCTACAGTTTCAGAACTTCACGTCGACTTAAGACATCAAGTGTTGCCTCAAGTTTTCCTCTTTGGTCTGTGAAACATCTGAAAGTGCATAAATGTCTTGTTTTGTCCCAATTAGGGATGCAAATTGGTTTTATTGTCAAGGTCCACGTTTCTAGCTGAACCCCCATAATGCTCTCTGCTTGTCAGCATGATCAGCTGATTCGAATTAGAATTGTTATCTCTATTATTAGATACAGTCCTGTTTAAAATATCCATCAACACTTGCACTTGTTTTTTTTTTTTGGCACGTTTAACTTCTTCGCTAAAAAATTCAGCAATTACTCTTTGAATTCTGAAGTCAGTATGAAATTAACATTTTAAATGGTAACATTATTTTACATTTTTGCCTTGATTTTGAAAAAAAAACAGAACAATTTGCATGTAAAATCGTATTAAAATTATATTTAATCTGTTAAAAAAACAAGAAAAACTAAACAGAACTGTGGTTTCTGCCCACACAAAGAAATCCATATTTTTATGGAATAGTTTTGCTTTTTTACTAAAAAAATATTACAATAATAATAATACAATTAATAATTATTTTTTAACGTAATTAAACAGTAATTTTAGAAATATTTTCTGCTTTTTAAAGAAAACAAACACCTTCTAACTAGGGATTTAAAATAAATAAAAATAGAAATATAGAAATAATAAATAAAAATCAGAAATAAACAATAATAATATAATAAATTATTATTAACAACAATAATAATAATAATAAATTAATTAAAAAATAGAAATAAAAAATTGATAATTAATTCAAAGGTTAAAGTTATTTAAATATGATATAATTAATATTTATTTTATTTTATTTTATTTATCCAATCAGCATTTTAAAAAATCTGATCTGATGTCATTTTTAGTACAGATGTGGTAATTATAGTGACTGAGTTAAACATTCATGTAGATATTAACCGTGTCGGCCTTTAATGCTGCACTGGATATCTTGTGAAGGGTGGGAACGCCACAGTATTTTCCTAAATTAATAATCAATCAAGAAAGTAATAGTTAGTTTCAGCCCTCAGTAGCTCGGACTGTATAAACAACAGTCCAGAAAGGTGGGACCTGAGAGCTGCAGACATGTTTTCCTGCTGACGTTCATTTTCTTGCCAGTAGTTTGGGTCTAATTTGATGCTGCTGTCAGGTGTTTTATCAGTGTTTCCTGCTTCATTCTCCCTCCTGTTAGCTCTCTGTTAGCGTTTGGAGCCGGCAGCCCTGTTTCCGTTCCCCCCTCACCTCTATCTGTCACTATAAAACACTCCTGCAGCCTCGGTGTGTGTGTGTGTGTGTGTGTGTGTGTGTGTGTGTGTGTGTTTGCTGTCCTGGTTAAAAATGACGCTGACCTGCCTTGTTAAAAGTCTATCAGCTGGGTGGAGGAAATGTCACCAGGTCTTGGAACAAGGTCACATTTTTCAACTCTTGTCTCCAGGAATCTGCTCCTCCTGCCGGATTCATCCCTCCTTCTCCTGCCCTCCTTTCCAGCGCTTCCCATTTTCCTCTCCTCTTGTTCCTACACTTTCACTTTTCTCCTCTTCTTTCCCCCTTGCACCTCCTTCTCATCTGAGTTTCCTTACAGTTTCTCCTTCCTCTCTTACTCCTTTTTATTTGTTTATTTTTCATTTACTCCTCTTTGCTGCTTGTCTGCTTTTAGATCTTCTCCTTTTAGCTCTTATCCTCCTTTTTTCAATCTCTTAGCTGTCCTTTTGTTCTACTTTGGGGCTAACATGTTCTCATATCCATTTGTAACTCGTAAGAAACAACCCGCTGTTTCACTTCTTTGATTAATCAGTGGATTATTTTCTCCGTCAATTGATTAGACGTTCTGTTAAAATGGGTGAAAAACCCAAGATGACGTCCCCAAATATCTCGTTTTCATGTCATCGAGGTAGAAAGAAACCAGAAGAAATCAAATCTGGTTGTTTATTAAAATAGCTTGCAGTAATTTAATAATTGTTTCATACAATATCCACAAATACAGCACGGCCTGTAGAATGTCTAGATGAGTCCAGACTCACCTTTCCACAGGTAGAAACTTTGCTGCACAAGATGGTTGGTAGTTTATTATAGATGGATGTTATTTCAGGGAAATCTGCATCTATGAGTCTAGTTTGTGACGTGGATATCGATATTTGTTTTTATCGCTCGCTCTCACCTTCCCGTCTTTTCCCATCTCCACCTCCTCTGTCTCTCAATTAATCCTCCGTCCCCTTCGCCTCCCTTTCCTCCTCCTCTGTCCACCCCCTTCTCCCCCAGTCGGAGCCACATTGCAGCTTTATTTTTATTTGCATAGTTAATCGATTTTTCTAGATTTGTCTTTGTTCTGCACGTGTGAATCCTCCATAGGTGGTGGAGCCACTACTCCTTAAGTCACCATATTTCATACAGCACATTTAAAACAACGGGCTTAGCGCCAAAGTGGTTGCCAGTTATGAATTAACCTAACAAGCGTAAGCATTGAGGTTAGGAGCGTGTTGTTTATGGTGTGATTTTACCTGAGTTATTTGCATATAAGGGATTAAATAACCACTTTACTTGACCGTAACACATACTAAGGCAGAGGCTAATAAATATGGAGATTAACCCGACTCATTTAAATAACAAGGACAAGACTCTACAGCAGCAATGCTTCTGAAAATCCCGTTTTATTCCTGCCTTGTGTCAGGGCTCCAGACTGCCAGTAAAATGTTGGAATGTGCAACTTTATTTTCTGAGAATGTGAAGATTTGGTGCCTCTCCGGCCAGCTCTGGCAGCTACTGTATCAGTGTAGTAGTTGAAAATAGTACTTCTTCTTCTTATGTGAGGCGTTTCGGGAACATCAGTGAATTGTAGCATCTATCAGCAAGCAGATGAGGACTTTTAGCCATTAGGGATGCAAACTTTGCACAGTTTTCCTTACTGATAATTAGCAGTCTTATCGATCGGTTATCAATTCATCAAAAACATGAAAGTAATTTAAGTTTATTCTGCGGCCAGATGCAAGAGCCTGAACGCAGTCACTTGACATCAGCTGTTTTAGCGGCTCATAGCTGTCTTAACTCCACTTCACCAAGCCCACAAGACGAGAGCTCTGACCGATAGGCATTAAGCATCACCGGAGACTTTGTCATCGTGGCCGTTGCTAGCTAAACGCCCACAATGCTCTTTGCTTGCAGAACTACCATCTTCCAGGTTCTAAACAGTAAGAGGTACTACAGCTAATCTACAATAAATTTGCTGACATGCACGACCTTCTTCTTCTTCTTCCTTATGGGTTGATGTATTGTTGATTGATTAAATTATTCTTGAGTCCAGTACAGTGATGTCAGACTACCTTAGGGAAAACAGTGGTGTCAAAATCGATATATTGTCTTCTTAAAGTTTTTTACGAGTTACAAATTAATTTACAAATTCAAAAAGAGTCAAAATGCAACAGCAGTTTATTTTACAGTTTGTCAAAGATCATTCCTGTTGGCTGAAAACTAAACATTAAGCATCACCGGAGACTTTGTCATGGTGGCCGTTGCTCGCTAAACGCCCACAATGCTCTTTGTTTGCTAACACAGAACTACCCATCTTCCAGGTTCTAAACAGTAAGAGGTCCTACAGCTAATCTACAATACATTTGCTGACATGCACGACCTTCTTCTTCTGCCTTATGGGTTGATGTTTTGTTAATTGATTAAGTTATTCCCGAGTCCAGTGCAGTGATGTCAGACTACCTCAGGGAAAACAGTGGTGTCAAAATCGATATATTGTGTGTTTAAAATTTTTTAAGAATTACAAATTCATTGACAATTTACAAAATAATTCAAAATGTAACAGCAGTTTATTTTATAGTTTGTCAAAGATCATTACTATTGGCTTAACACTTAACATTAAGCATCACCTGAGACTTTGTCATGGTGGCCGTTGCTAGCTAAACGCCCACAATGCTCTTTGCTTGCTAACACAGAACTACCCATCTTCCAGGTTCTAAACAGTAAGAGGTCCAACAGCTAATCTACAATACATTTGCTGACATGCATGACCTTCTTCTTCTTCTGCCTTATGGGTTGATGTATTGTTAATTGATTAAATTATTCCTGAGTTCAGTACAGTGATGTCAGACTACTTTAGGGAAAACAGTGGTGACAAAATCGATATATTGTCTGTTTAAATTTTTTTACGAGTTACAAATTAATTTACAAATTAGAAGAAATTCAAAATGCAACAGCAGTTTATTTTACAGTTTGTCAAAGATCATTACTATTGGCTTAACACTTAACATTAAGCATCACTGGAGACTTTGTCATGGTGGCCGTTGCTCGCTAAACGCCCACAATGCTCTTTGTTTGCAAACACAGAACTACCCATCGTCCAGGTTCTGAACAGTAAGAGGTCCAACAGCTAATCTACAATACATTTGCTGACATGCACAACCTTCTTTTTCTTCTACCTTATAGGTTGATGTTTTGTTAACGGATTAAATTATTCCCAAGTCCAGTGCAGTGATGTCAGACTACTTTAGGTGAAACAGTGGTGTCAAAATCGATATATTGTCTGTTTAAATTTTTTTACGAGTTACAAATTCAAAATGCAACAGCAGTTTATTTTACAGTTTGTCAAAGATCATTCCTGTTGGCTGAAAACTAAACATTAAGCATCACCGGTGACTTTGTCATGGTGGCCGTTGCTAGCTAAACGCCCGACAATGCTCTTTGCTTGCTAACACAGAACTACCCATCTTCCAGGTTCTAAACAGTAAGAGGTCCTACAGCTAATCTACAAAACATTTGCTGACATGCACGACCTTCTTCTTCTAGCTTATGGTTTGATGTTTTGTTAATTGATTAAATTATTCCCGAGTTCAGTGCAGTGATGTCAGACTACTTTATGGAAAACAGTGGTGACAAAATCGATATATTGTGTGTTTAAAATGTTTTAAGAATTATAAATTCATTGACAATTTAAAAAATTATTCAAAATGCGACAGCAGTTTATTTTACAGTTTGTCAAAGATCATTCCTGTTGGCTGAAAACTAAACATTAAGCATCACCTGAGACTTTGTCATGGTGGCCGTTGCTAGCTAAACGCCCACTATGCTCTTTGCTTGCTAACACAGAACTACCCATTTTCCAAGCATTAAAAAATAAGAGCTCCAACAGCTAATCTACAATACATTTGCTGACATGCACGACCTTCTTCTTCTGCCTTATGGGTTGATGTTTTGTTAATTGATTAAATTATTCCTGAGTTCAGTGCAGTGATGTCAGACTACCTCAGGGAAAACAGTGGTGTCAAAATCGATATATTGTCTGTTTAAAATTTTTTACAAACATCTAGTCTTGACCAAATCATGTAGCGGTGCAACCAACTGAGAAAGTCTCACTTTCTTTCCTCTTTTCATCATCTTTTTTTTAAAAAACACGGCCAATTAGTCTCGTTGGCTTTTAACAACCCAAACGATCTTTGCTTTTTAATGCTCTCTCTCTTTTCTTTTCTATTCCTCTCCCTATGTCTCTCGCTCCCTTCCCTTGCTTATCGTTTCTCCCCCCCCCCTCCCTCCCTCCGTTCTCTCGCTCTCTTTTTGATTGTAATGCAACGTCTTTCTTTGTATTCAGCAGTTTTCTCCTCACTCGTTAATTAAGAGTGTGGAAGGTGAGAGAGGCAGGGGAGAGGTGTGTGTGCTGCTAAACCACCGTAGGTGCAAAATGCTTTTATGGCAGGAGGGATGAGTGTGTGTTTGTCTTTGTGCATGTGTGCGATGAAGGCAGCAAAGGGGTCCTACTGGGCCAATCAACATTAATGAAATCAGGTGGGTCTGTATGTGTGTGTGTTTGTCGGAGTGCTTGGCTTGCAGAAGAGAGGGGATCTAAAAGGGGTCTAAAGAGGAGTGAGAGCTAATTAGAGTTCCCTGTCTCACAAGAGTGTGGATCAAACGCACAAACACACAACTCCAGGTACAGAGTGCACACTGTAGATATTCATTTATACACACACACACAGCTTCAAGTGAAGGTTTTCAATGTCAGGGAGGACTGAGCACAGCTGGTGGAAAGACGACGACACATGCATACTAACACTCGCACATCGCTGCTGCACTTGTGAGGACCCTCATTGGCATAATGCAAAGCTCACTTTAACTTCAGCGCAACTTTTTTTTTGTGTTCTTTCATCTCAGACGGTGAAGAGTCCAGCGTGGCCTCCTTCATGACTCTGACCTGTCTTCCCTGCTGCAGGTGGCGTTTTATGGACGGAACCACCAGACACCGAGCCTCACGTCCAAGACTGTCGCCAAGACCGTGAGTTTGGTAAGTTGTGGGGATGTAAGGGTACGCAAAAATCACGTTTTCAGTGCCTCATTTGTCTTTTCTTTAAATTAAACACTGAGCAGACGATGGCTCTCTTCCTGTAAGAAGTCTATCAATACTGCTGCAACTTGCTGCGACATACCAATGAAGAAATAATATATTTACTAAACAAATAAATCAGTAAATATCCATTAAGGTGCAGCAGTTGGAAAATCAGCTACTGCATTTGTTGCTTTCTTTGCACCAAAAACAAGAAAGACAAAACATCAAGCTGCTTTTTTTTTTTCTTTTCTAGTTAAACGCTGGGTTAACATCTGCTGCATCTTGCTAAAATTTAAAAAAAAAAAATCAGCTGCTGTGGCTAAAATGAGTTAACTTGGTAAAACACCTGTTTAGTTTATTATCGCTTCGGCCCACTCTGAACTGTGACAAGACGCTGTTTAAATGCTACGAGGAGCTTTATTCGCATTCACGCTGAACTTTGTTTCTGAACTGCGTCCTCGGTTTAGGTGGTGTTTACCGCCTGCACTCGGAGAACAACTCTCCCACCTGATACTGAAGTTCGCTTCCAAACTCTCGTCTTCGGTAAGCTGATGCCACAACATCTGTTTTTCCGGGTTGGTTAGGAAAAAGGTTTGAGATAAACGTGAATAAACATGTTGGAATTTTTTGTCTGTGAACCAAACTACAATCTGATGGTGTCTTTACAGAACCATCACAAGTTAAACTGCTGTAATGTGTTCTAGTGGATATTGTACTGGTAGATCAGATATTTTGGTGATCAGTAAACATCTTGGTTCACTAGCAGGGACTGACCAGTGTGGCTTCTTCAGGACTACTAGTAATCAAGGAGACCACTCATCGAAACATTAAAATGAAAGTTTTTGATTTGTTTCTTGACACAAACTCCAACACAATGAACAATAAGATTAATTAACATATTTTATCCAAAAATCGTCTTTTAAAAAGTGACAATACTCATGAAAAGGTAAATATCAGCTCTAGTAATGAGTCATCTCCTAATGTTCAGCCTCAACATGTCTGTTAATAATAGTAATGATGATGATGATGGAGGCAGGGGTAGTATTCTCACATCAAGTCATGAATTAGCAAGTTAAGACTGTTAAAACCGTGTTGTTTCTTTTTCTTTTTTCAAAGTTTGGATGAACATCACACTGCAGAGGCCACTGCAACAGTATGAAACATGGCTGCATCAGGTAAGTTTACCTTTACTATAATAAGACATAGGACTTATAAGGATGCTTCACAAAGTAGGCAAGAACACAAAAAAGAAAATGGAGACACAGGGTTTCCCCCAGAAAACTTGATAAGCCCGGTGGTAGAGAAGCCCAGCGTGTCTTTGTAAAAAAAAAAAAAAAAGTTAAAAGTTGACAGGAATTTTGAAATTATGACTATTATATGTTATTATAAGCCATTTATTCACAATACTTAAATGTAGAGTCTTATAAAAAGGCACAATCTTGAAATACGGTTTTTACAAACACAAGAAAGTACAATATCAATTGTTTTCACTTAAGTTAAATCCTATTGAATCTTAAAACAAGCCGTTGCTGGTCACATTTAAGAGTAAAATAAATTAACATAAATAAAAAAGTGCAAACATGGCCAAGAAGTAAAACCAGGGAACTCAGAGGCTGAACAGGTCTGCTGTGCTGTGTGACCTCTACTACTTGTTGCTGCACATGGTTCAGGTTGGATCGGTCCATGATGGCGGATTAAGTGAGAATGGATGGGTGCAAGCTGGTTGAGGTTGGAGGGGGTGTGGTCATTATCTCCATGATGAAGGACCAAGGAGAGGAAGGGAAATGGAATTTAGTTTGTGGAGTTGATCATGCATTTCCGTTTTACCATTGCAAAAAGTCCTCACTTGTGTGACGGTTGAAGTTTATGAGCTAAAGTCACCATGTGCCAAAATTAACAGTGATCTAAGAAGAAGTAATTAAACAAAACCAATTCTGTAGTCAAATAAATATTTTTGCAAGTGAAACCTTCCTCATGTTGTTAAGAACAAACACATTTCCATTGTAACCCTTAAGGTCTTCAGCTGTCTCTAAACATTGGAGCTTAGCCCTGCTCCCGTCTGTAACACATGGCCACTCACTAAACAATCCTTACTTTTCAAAAAATGTCCCAAACTAACATTCGTCAAGATGAAGCTGGTGAACAAGAGGAGGAACAGTTGTTACAGAAAGACATAAAGCCAGTGAAGTACTTGAACATACATGTACAGTGTTAAGGTTCACATCAAAGGGAGGCCACTGTGTCTGCTTCATGTCTGCACTAATCTGGACACACACATATGCCCGCCATGTGTTCGTCCTTTGAACACACTTGTGCGCGGTGTCATGCGTGTGTTCGTGCTTTTAGGTACCTTGTACAGCGCCGTTGTCTTGCTGGTTTCCATTAAGTTCAGGTTTGTCCTCGGCTACAGCAGCGTCTGTTATGAAACGCAAAGACAAGACAGAGTCTCAGTGGGTCGGCCCATAAAAACCCAACCTAAAAGCCTTGTAACTGGGAGCTCGAAAACAAACAGAAAACTACGTCTGCAGCTGTTGTTTGCCTTTTTCCTCTGGATGGTAATTTTAAAAAGCATTTGGACAGAAGACATTTAATCCTTTTATCACTTAATTACTGCAGAAGAGACTTCTTGAAACAGAAACCGGCTTAAATGGCTTGTTTTTATTGATTTATTTGGTAGTTAAAATGATTTAATAATTTACTACTACAGAAGTAATAGAACAGTGATTATATTTAGCAGTTTCTCTGTGTTGAAGAGTTTAGTTTTGTGTTGATTCACTGAAAAAAACACATCAGTTTAACATTACCGAGCCAGTTACACAACTAGAATCAATGCTTGCTGCAGTAAGTATTTTTCAATTTCACCAAGGAAGTCTCCTCAGTTCTAGTGACTAGTTGGGAGTTCGAAGTATTTATGAACTGAGGGTGTGAATGGTGGAGAAGCTGCCTGTCAAGTCTGTATTATAAGTATCTGATAGGTGGTGTTTAACATGGTGTACATGATATGCTTCACTCTTTTCTCAAATTATGTGTCTTCTCTGTTCACCACACCAGGACTAGACTGTGGTTGGTCTTGTGGAGGATAAAGAGTCTGGCTCTGAGGATGGAGGTCTCTGGTTCAAGTCCACACAGTGTCAGTGGGGTCGACTTCCCCCCGGCGTTTTGGAGAGGTATGAGTAAACGACAAAGGACCATGACCGGATGTTTGACTGAAGTTGTTGGGGAGAAAATATTCCAAGGGGTTTTGGATGTTCAGGGTGGTGTATGATATGATCTGGAATATTGTGTTGAGTGTTGGAAGAGGGAAACACCAAAAACATGCAGGACAGTGGCCCTCCAGGACCGTATTTTAAAACCCCTTGACTACAGTATGACGTTTTGGTTGCATTCCTGACCACATGCTATACTATGACTTTTTTCATGCATTTCGGACGACATGCTATACTATGACGTTTTTGACAGGATTTTGGAAGACATACTATGACATTTTGGACGACATGCTATACCAGGGGTGTCAAACTCAAATACACAGCGGGCCAACATTATATTATTATAATATAATATAATATAATATAATATAATATAATATAATATATATATTATAATTATAATTATCAACATTATTATATTAATATATATTTATATTTTATATCAATAAAACTAGCCTTTACAGCAGCCTCACTTTGTGATGTGGCTTTTTTGAACATAGTCTGTTGTGAAACCAAACTTCTTTTCATCTCCTTTACTTTCTGGCGCCTTTGACTCATGTCCAGGTCCTTGTACTTGTCCTGGTGTTTCATCGTGTTGTCTAATGTTGTTCTCTTTGGTTATAGCCACGTTGGCTCCACATACTAGACGGGGCTGGTCTGAATAGCAATAGGTGAGCGCCGGATATTCTGGTCCAGTTACTGACAAATATCTGAATATTTGGGTCGTGCGGCCGCGGTGGCCGGGACCGGGGGTGGCGGCGAGGGCGAAGGGGAAGTGTTCGTCGGAATCCGACGGCATTAGCGTGAATATCTCCTGCTGGTGGTGGTACAGTAGCACCACCAGTGCCGCTGGTGCAGATGCTCAGCCAGGTGGCGGCGGCGAGGGGTGGAGGTGGTTGGGTTAGTAGTAGCGTGCGGTTGCTATGACTACTGTCAACAGAGGAGAGGGTGTTTATGGGTCCTGTCCTGATTGACGCGCCGATACAGAGCAGAGCATTCTGGGATTTGTAGTATTAGCGATACATGCGCTGTATAATACCGGCGGGCCAGCTTTAGTAGTCATCTGGTATTACCTCGCGGGCCAAATACAATTACACTGCGGGCCAAATTTGGCCCGCGGGCCAGAGTTTGACACCTATGTGCTATACCATGACGTTTTTGTTGCATTTTGGACGACATGCTATACTATGACTTTTTTGATGGATTTTTGGACAACACGCTATACTATCACGTTTTTGACAGGATTTCGGACAACATGCTACAGTATGACGTTTTTGATCCATTTTGGACGACATACTATACTATGACATTTTTGATGGATTTTGGGACGACATGCTATACTATGACGTTTTTGATGCATTGTGGACGACATGCTATCCTATGACTTTTTTGAGGGATTTTTGGACGACATGCTATACTATGACCTTTTTGACAGGATTTTGGACGACATACTATACTATGACTTTTTTGATGAATTTTAGACGACATACTATACTATGACGTTTTTGACAGGATTTCGGACGACATACTATACTATGACGCTTTTGATGCATTTTGGACGACATACTATAGTATGACTTTTTTGATGCATTTTTTGACGACATGCTCTACTATGACGTTTTTGACAGGATTTCGGACGACATACTATACTATGACTTTTTTGATGAATTTTGGACGACATCCTATACTATGACGTTTTTGACAGGATTTCGGACGACATACTATACTATGACTTTTTTGATGAATTTTGGACGACATCCTATACTATGACGTTTTTGATGCATTTTGGACGACATCCTATACTATGACGTTTTTGACAGGATTTCGGACGACATACTATACTATGACTTTTTTGATGAATTTTGGACGACATACCATACTATGACGTTTTTGATGCATTTTGGACGACATACTATACTATGACGTTTTTGACAGGATTTCTTAACGACATACCATACTAGGACGTTTTTGATGCGTTTTGGACGACATACTATACTATGACTTTTTTGATGGATTTTTTGACGACATGCTATACTATGACGTTTTTGACAGGATTTCGGACGACATACTATACTATGACTTTTTTGATGAATTTTGGACGACATACTATACTATGACGTTTTTGACAGGATTTCGGACGACATACCATACTATGACGCTTTTGATGCATTTTGGACGACATACTATACTATGACGTTTTTGATGCATTTTGGACGACATCCTATACTATGACGTTTTTGACAGGATTTCGGACGACATACCATACTATGACGTTTTTGATGCATTTTGGACGACATACTATACTATGACTTTTTTGATGAATTTTAGACGACATACTATACTATGATGTTTTTGATGCATTTTGGACGGCATACTGTACTATGATGTTTTTGATGCATTTTGGACGACATGCTATAGTATGACGTTTTTGATGCATTTTGGACGACATGCTGTACTATGATGTTTTTGATGCATTTTGGACGACATACTGTTCTATGAATTTTTTCATGCATTTCAGACGACATGCTACACTATGATGTTTTTGACAGGATTTTTCACCAAATATCAATCTACATATGATGTTACACAGGACAACAGACTACACTGAGATTATTTTCTCTACGACGTAGCATTTTGTGGAATGCATTAAAAAGCTACCAAGAAACATGCCAACTTACCGTTTTTGTTGTTGTTCGCAGCGTGCAGCGGCTCAGGAGACGGGGAGGATGAGGACGAGTGTTTTAGAGCGTCCTCGACACGCTCCCTCCTCTTCGACTCAAACTCCAGCGCTTCCTGCAGCTTCCTCTTGGCCTTCTTCTCCTTCTTCAGTCGCTTCTGGATGGAGGCTGCAATGGAGATGGAATCAGATTTACAGGTGAACCTTCTTTCTGGTAACTGCACTCTCGTTTCCTGAATGTCCTCTATGTTTTGGCATTACTTTTAACTCGTACCTCGGCTCTGTAGTTCGGATGTAAGCTGTCGTTCCAGACTCTCTCTCATCTCTCTTTCTCTGTACAGCTCCATCTTGAGTTCCCTCTTCTCTGCTTGGATCTGTTTGTCCTGCGCCCGGGCATTCTCCACAGCCACCTTCAACAGGCCCTGAGAACACGGGTTTCATCAGGAACAATAAAGATCTTTTCAACAATATGCAGATGCTGATCATGAAAATTTAAAAAAACTAATGCAAAAGTTGTAAGAGTATCCTTGGTTTTTCTGTAGCAACACTACATTTGTCGAATCACAGCTAATAATTACTTTATTACGATAGATCCATCCCGCTGTCTGTTGAACCCTAACCCTATTATACCCACTGTTACATTTACATAATCTGAAAATGTCAAATATGTCCTCAAAGAACTGCACCTTGTTTGTGCTTTTCGTGAAACTCGAAGCCACGACATGTCTGCAAATGTTCAACAATGTGCTTGCAATTTTTACATTTGCATATTTGTAATTGTACTGTTTTTTCAACTGTTGTCTGATCGTGTGAATGCATTGACAGGATTGCTGCCTAACTTTTATGTACACTGTGCAATAACAATAAAAGGAATTGTGTTCTGATTACAGATGGATGATGTCTGCGGTATTCATGAAAATTTAATCAAGATAAAACAAATACAAACTACCAATTATAGTATAGCATGAAATAACATTCCAGTATAGTGTGTCGTGATAAATATCAAAAACGTCACAGTATAGTATGTCGTCCAAAATGCATCAAAAATGTCATAGTATAGTATGTCGTCCAAAATGCATCAAAAACGTCATACTATAGTATGTCGTCCAAAATGCATCAAAAGCGTCATAGTATAGTATGTCGTCCGAAATCCTGTCAAAAACGTCATAGTATAGTATGTCGTCCACAATTCATCAAAAACGTCATAGTATAGTATGTCGTCCAAATATCCATCAAAAAAGTCATAGTATAGTATGTCGTCCGAAATGCATCAAAAACGTCATAGTATAGTATGTCGTCCGAAATCCTGTCAAAAACGTCATAGTATAGTATGTCGTCCGAAATCCATCAAAAACGTCATAGTATAGCATGTCGTCCAAAATGCATCAAAAACGTCATAGTCTAGTATGTCGTCCGTAATGCATCAAAAACGTCATAGTATAGCATGTCGTCCAAAAATCCATCAAAAAAGTCATAGTATAGCATGTCGTCCAAAATGCATCAAAAACGTCAAAGTATAGTATGTCGTCCGAAATCCTGTCAAAAACGTCATAGTATAGTATGTCGTCCAAAATGCATCAAAAACGTCATACTATAGCATGTCGTCCAAAATCCTGTCAAAAACGTCATAGTATAGCATGTCGTCCAAAATTCATCAAAAACGTCATAGTATAGTATGTCGTCCAAAATGCATCAAAAACGTCATACTATAGCATGTCGTCCGAAATCCTGTCAAAAACGTCATAGTATAGTATGTCGTCCAAAATTAATCAAAAACGTCATAGTATAGTATGTCGTCCAAAATGCATGAAAAATATCATAGTATAGTATGTCGTCCGAAATCCTGTCAAAAACGTCATAGTATAGTATGTCGTCCGAAAGGCATCAAGTACGTCATAGTATAGCATGTCGTCCAAAATGCATGAAAAATGTCATAGTATAGCATGTCGTCCAAAATGCATGAAAAATGTCATAGTATAGTATGTCGTCCAAAATTCATCAAAAACGTCATAGTATAGCATGTCGTCCAAAAATCCATCAAAAACGTCATAGTATAGCATGTCGTCCAAAAATCCATCAAAAAAGTCATAGTATAGTATGTCGTCCAAAATTCATCAAAAACGTCATAGTATAGTATGTCGTCCAAAATTCATCAAAAAAGTCATAGTATGGTATGTCGTCCAAAATGCATCAAAAACGTCATAGTATAGTATGTCGTCCAAAATTCATCAAAAAAGTCATAGTATGGTATGTCGTCCAAAATGCATCAAAAACGTCATAGTATAGTATGTCGTCCAAAATCCATCAAAAACGTCATAGTATAGTATGTCGTCCAAAATGCATCAAAAACATCATAGTATAGTATGTCGTCCAAAATGCATCAAAAACGTCATAGTATAGTATGTCGTCCAAAATGCATGAAAAATGTCATAGTATAGTATGTCGTCCAAAATTCATCAAAAACGTCATAGTATAGCATGTCGTCCAAAATGCATCAAAAAGGTCATAGTATAGTATGTCGTCCAAAATGCATGAAAAACGTCATAGTATAGTATGTCGTCCAAAATTCATCAAAAACGTCATAGTATAGCATGTCGTCCAAAATGCATCAAAAACGTCATAGTATAGTATGTCGTCCAAAATTCATCAAAAAAGTCATAGTATAGCATGTCGTCCAAAATGCATCAAAAACGTCATAGTATAGTATGTCGTCCAAAATGCATCAAAAACGTCATAGTATAGTATGTCGTCCAAAATTCATCAAAAAAGTCATAGTATGGTATGTCGTCCAAAATGCATCAAAAACGTCATAGTATAGTATGTCGTCCAAAATCCATCAAAAACGTCATAGTATAGCATGTCGTCCAAAATGCATCAAAAACATCATAGTATAGTATGTCGTCCAAAATGCATGAAAAACGTCATAGTATAGTATGTCGTCCAAAATGCATCAAAAACGTCATAGTATAGTATGTCGTCCAAAATGCATGAAAAATGTCATAGTATAGCATGTCGTCCAAAATTCATCAAAAACGTCATAGTATAGCATGTCGTCCAAAATGCATCAAAAACGTCATAGTATAGTATGTCGTCCAAAATGCATCAAAAACGTCATAGTATGGGATGTCGTCCGAAATCCTGTCAAAAACGTCATAGTATAGGATGTCATCCAAAATTCATCAAAAAAGTCATAGTATAGTATGTCGTCCGAAATCCTGTCAAAAACGTCATAGTATAGTATGTCGTCCGAAATGCATGAAAAAGGTCATGGTATAGGATGTCGTCCAAAATGAATCAAAAAAGTCATAGTATAGTATGTCGTCCAAAATGCATGAAAAATGTCATAGTATAGTATGTCGTCCAAAATTAATCAAAAACGTCATACTATAGTATGTCGTCCAAAATGCATCAAAAACGTAATAGTATAGTATGTCGTCCGAAATCCTGTCAAAAACGTCATAGTATAGTATGTCGTCCAAAAGGCATGAAAAATGTCATAGTATAGTATGTCGTCCAAAATTCATCAAAAACGTCATAGTATAGTATGTCGTCCAAAAATCCATCAAAAACGTCATAGTATAGTATGTCGTCAAAAAATCCATCAAAAAAGTCATAGTATAGCATGTCGTCAAAAAATCCATCAAAAACGTCATAGTATAGTATGTCGTCAAAAAATCCATCAAAAAAGTCATAGTATAGCATGTCGTCAAAAAATCCATCAAAAAAGTCATAGTATAGTATGTCGTCCAAAATGCATCAAAAACGTCATACTATAGCGTGTTGTCCGAAATCCTGTCAAAAACGTCATAGTATAGGATGTCGTCCAAAATGCATCAAAAACGTCATAGTATGGTATGTCGTTCAGAAATCCTGTCAAAAACGTCATAGTATAGGATGTCGTCCAAAATGCATCAAAAACGTCATAGTATGGTATGTCGTTAAGAAATCCTGTCAAAAACGTCATAGTATAGGATGTCGTCCAAAATGAATCAAAAACGTCATAGTATGGTATGTCGTTAAGAAATCCTGTCAAAAACGTCATAGTATAGTATGTCGTCAAAATGCATCAAAAACGTCATAGTATAGTATGTCGTCCAAAATCCATTAAAAACGTCATAGTATAGTATGTCGTCCAAAATGCATGAAAAATGTCATAGTATAGTATGTCGTCCAAAATGCATCAAAAAAGTCATAGTATAGCATGT
>JAMOIN010000745.1:0-24474 GCA_024666655.1 Dascyllus trimaculatus
ATCACAGCCATGCCCCACCTGCATAAAGCGCACAGTTCCTGGAGAGTGTGTCGGACTGAAGAGAACAACAGGCAGTTTTCAAAGTTTTTAAACTTCCAGAGTCAGGGTTATGGTGCATGGAAGCGAAAATACCATGTCCACGCATGTGAACGCACGGTCTCAGGAGGCTACCATAATTTTTTTTCATGAATTAAAGAAAAGACAAAGAAGACATAATCATTTGTACCTATTCCAGCCATAGGCGGTCATACTGAGCGCACATGAAATGAAGTGGGAGTTGCCCCCTCAGCCCCTGTGAAATGGGACAAGGAACAAATGATTGAGTTTTGGGAGTGATCCAGATCAGTGTCTGGATTTGGGGATTTTTTAAAAGATTTTTAACATTGGGAGTGTTAGAAAGCCCTGCAGTGCCACCTTGTGGTAGGACAGAGCATATATATGCACATATATAGCACAAAGATGTTGAGTGTTTTTTAAGTATACTTTGTCGTTGGGAGATTGTGTTGGGGTGGACTGGAGCTCCTTGGCGGAGGTCTGTGCTCTCTGACTGCTTTTCTAGCTACAATCTGTGATGATATGAATATTGACAAATGTATAATTAAACTAGTTGAAATACATATTTGATGTTATATCGGTTTTTTACAGTTTTTCTTCATTGGTTTGGCTCATTTCTCGAAACTGAAATTACATTCTCAAAACAACATGGACAAACCTCCAAACTACTAGGCAATTGTTCACAACAGACTGGAATTTCTCCTTCATTTAATCAAATTGCAAACATCTTAGTACTTGTCTCGATGTCTCAGTACATCTATGCAAATGATTTAGTACAGGTAGCCTTCATTTAGCACTATTTCCAGGTGAATAGATCTTGTTGATCTAAACTGATTGTTGACTTCTCAGTCTGATGGTTGTTCACTCCAAAACATGTCAGCATCATTTCATTGTATAAGTCATCACATGCACAATAGTCTGTTCAATTGTCAGGATTAGTCATGAACATAGGGTGGCCAGGAGAGGGACGGTGAGGACAGCTTTATTTACAGCACTGTAGGAACCATATAATGTTCCTTGTTTTTTGTTTATGTGTTTATATTACAGTATGTTGTGCTGTATAGATTTTCTTTTTACTCTGATGTATGAAAGTTACTTTATGTGTGTCAATACAGTTTTCTCGATTGTTTACACACATTTTCTGAAAGCATGCCTCATATTTCAGAACTCTCCATACAAATCAGAAAACACACACACACAATGAGCAAAAGCCATCAATTCTCCTTCAATTGAAACTTTACATTCAAAACGATGTTATTACTTCTCAAAATGCTATTTTGTTTTCAAATGACACAAACCATTATATGAATAGACATTTATAAGAGTGCTCACACAATGCCAAAGGGACGATGAATTTTGGAGGCACTGACTATTTATATGAGAATAGAATTTAGTTTTGACCAGTCGTGTGAACTGTTTTGGGAGAGATATGAGCTTTTGCAGGTGAACCATGGTGTTGTGCTGAACCATCCAGGTTATTTTGGCAAAAGCACCAAGAGTGTTGAGAACGTCTGGTCTGTTTCAAGAAATGAGCCAAAGCAATTGAGAATAGTCAGTGCAATTTTGGTGGCACTGACTATTTATATGAGAAAGAAATTTAGTTTTAAAACATGAGTGAAAGGTTTTGGGAGAGATATGAGCTTTTGCACGTCAGCTTTATATATATATTGCATATATTGCAAAGTTTGAAGCAATGATACCTGCAAATATACTGTCTTTAAGTTCCTGTTACCAATCGGTGGTGCTATGACTATGACTAAATTTTAAAATTTGGGTGTGTTCAGAAGTGGACTCTTGTCCAGAATATGAAATTTGGGCTAGATTGGATCATGTACAGCTGAGATATAAACACTTTAGTAGTCATGACGAGACATCAAGTTCGCCACGCTGCCACAGACTAACAGTTTGACTAAGAGTCACAGTTTTGTCCATGAATCATCATCAATGTCTTGAGGCTTATGTCACCAAATTTCAGTTGAATACGGTCAACCAAATAATAATAATACATTAAAGTGCATTGAAACAGAGGGATTTTTCTACAATGACACAGACCTGCATTTATACGATTCGAACAGTAGGTGTCAGCGTTGCACCATTTATCTGTTTTTCTGAGCCTGCATGTCAGCAGGGACCCACACACACAGTGCTCGCGCTCAGGGTCCTAGAGGGAGACGATTTCCCCCTTCATATGACTCAAAGTTCAGAGGGGCGCCACAGCCGCACCGTTTGACTTTTGTGGAAGATTTTGATAACTTTTTATCTTTAAGGCCTGTTGTATATACTGGCCAAATTTCAGGATGATATCACAAAGTATGGAGCAGTGGTAAGGACAAATGTCCTTCGGGGAAAAAATTCCTGTACCACTAGGTGACGCTATGACTGTGACTAAATTTTAAAATGTGGATGTGTTCAGAAGTGGACTGTTGTCCAGCACATGAAATTTGGGCCAGATCGGATCATGTACAGCTGAGATATAAACACTTTAGTAGTCATGGCGAGACATCGAAGTTCGCCACCCAGCCACAGACACATCGTTTGACTACCAGTGACAGTTTTCTCCATGAATCATCATTCATGTCTTGAGGCTTATGTCACCACATTTCAGATGAATACGGTCAACCGACTAATAATAGTACATTAAAGTGTAAAAATTTTCATTTCCTGTTGCCAGGAGGGGGCGCTATGACTGTGGATGAATATTGTCATATGGATGTGATCAGGGCAGGACTGTGATCAAATGTGTAAAGTTTGAGGCAGATCAGAGCCTGTGAAGTGTATTTAGACAGCATTCCAAAATTTATGGCGAAACATCAAAGTTCAGGAGGCTGCCACGCCCACGCCCTCAGACTTTTGCGGAGCGTTTTGATAACTTTTAATCATGAAGGACTGTTGTATATACTGACCAAATTTCAGCTGTCTTGGAGTTACCCTGTGTTCGGTTATAGCTTTTGAATATGTCCAATAATCAGAAATATAAAGCAAAATGGCGGACTTCCTGTACATTTTTGCTGATGGATTGATTAGGCAATTTTGTTTGTCTTGTCTTGGTGCACATGTGTACCAAATTTGGTAGGGTTACATGAAACTAGCCATATTAACTCCCATAGAACCCAATTTTCAAGGTGGCGCTATCGAGCCATTTTGCCACACACATGTGCAGCTCCCATGAAATATAAAATTTTTCGCCGCTTCTGATGTGTTTGCAAATTTTCGTGAGTTTTTGAGCGCGTTTAGGCCCTCAAAAATGCAGTTCTTCTGTCAGGAGAAAAATAATAATTAAAGCTGCAAGCAGCGTTGGACGGGTTCTCGCTTCTCCTGCCGGGCGACTGAGACATATGGCTAACATTAGGCCGGGACTTAGATCACACCTGTCAAGTTTCAGGTCATTTGGACCAACTGCAGGCCAGTTACACAGCAAGAATCTGAATTTCAATTCAAAATGGCGGACTTCCTGTTGCATTGTGGGTATGGGTTCTTGAGGCTTTTTTGTGCGTGTTGTCATGACACATATGTGTACCGAATTTTGGAGCTCTAGTTGAAACATAGTTCAGGGGCTGAATTTTTAAATGCCTCTAGGGGGCAATATTGAGCCAAAATGGCCAAATGGCCAAACGCTGCGCGCTGCTGCGCGCACACCGTCATACTTTTGCTGAGCGTTTTGATAACTTTTTGTCACCACCACCTGTAGTATATGTGGACCAAATTTTAGATCTGTAGGAGTTATCCTCTAGTAGGAGTTAGGTCTTGAAAACGTGTAATTTTTGAAAAAGTGGCCAAACAGTGGCAAAATGGCCAATCGGCAAAACGCCGCGGGCCACTAAGGGCACGCCGTCATACTTTTGCGTAGCGTTTTGATAACTTTTTGTCACCACCCCCTGTAGTATATGTGATATAAATTTGAGCTATGTAGGAGTTTTCCCCTAGGAGGAGTTCGCGCTTGAAAATGTGAAATTTCTGAAAAACCAATCTGGACAGTAAATCCAAAATGGTGGATTTCCTGTTGCATTGTGGGTATGGGTTCTTGAGTGTTTTTTGTGCGTCTATTCGTGACACATATGTGTACTGAATTTCGGAGCTGTAAGTGAAACGTAGTTCAGGGGCTGAATTTTTGAATGCCTCTAGTGGGCAGTTTTGAGCAAAAATTGAGCCAAAATGGCGGAATGTCAACATTCCGTGGGTCGCCGCGCGCACGCCGTCATACTTTTGCGGAGCGTTTTGATAACTTAAGCTCCCCAATGCGTTTTCTACCTGCTGGCTAAATTTGAGATTTATCGGAGTTATCACCTGGGAGGAGTTCGCTCTAGAAAATGTGTAATTTTTTGGCCAAAATTTGGCCAAATTTGGCACTAAATTCTAAATGGCGGCTTTCCCGTTGCATTGTGGGTTTCGCTTCAAGAGGATTTTTTTTGCGTCTTGGCATGATACATATGTGTACCGAATTTCAGAGCTCTGGGTGAAGTTCCCTCCAAATGCCAGGGTGGGTGCCCTTTTGCCTTCTAAAGGGGGCGCTATTGAGCCATTTTTCCATTGACATGTGTAATTCCCCAATATGTGCATGGGGGACACCGAGTCAACGTGTGTGGCGATTTGTATGCGTTTTCGAGTAGTGCAAGGGCCTCAAAAGTGGCCCCAACGAAACGGTAAAATAATAATAAGAAGAAACGCAGCAAGATCAATAGGGTTCTACACCGTTGGTGCTCGAACCCTAATAATAATTAAAGCTGCAAGCAGCGTTGAACGGGCCCTCGCACACCCATGCGTGTCGGGACGTGGCGCACGTCCAAGTGTGGCGCATGTCGGGATGTGGCAGAAATTTCAAGGTGCTCAGACTTAGCTGACCAATTTCAAGGATTGTATCACAAACTTTCTCGGCCACCATGTACATCAGTGGTGTCAAACTCATTTGTCATTGACTATTGTCTGTTGTGTTATTAATTTAACAATCTGTGAGTGAGATGTTATCTGTTCTATTTTTGTCTGTTCTGTTATCAATTTTAAAAATCTGTTTTATTATTGTTATATTACTGTATTATTGGGTCGCTATTATTGTCCATTATGCCCGTTGTTGCAAATTTGCAACATACCCAAATTCTATTTATTTTTGTGCTATAATCAAATTAACAATCTTAACTTCAACTTATGGTGCAGGGAAGCCACAATACCATGTCCACGCATGTGAACGCACGGTCTCAGGAGGCTACCATAATTTTTTTTCATGAATTAAAAAAAAGACAAAGAAGACATAATCATTTGTACATATTCCGGCCATAGGCAGAATAGGCCACATGAAATGAAGTGGGAGTTGCCCTCTCAGCCCCTGTGAAATTTGACAAGGAACAAATGATAGAGTTTTGGGAGTGATCCAGATCAGTGTCTGGATCCAGGAATTTTTAAAAAGATATTTAACATTGGGAGTGTTAGAAAGCCCTGCAGTGCCACCTTGTGGTAGGACAGAGCATATATATGCACATATATAGGAGAAAGATGTTGAGTGTTTTTTAAGTATACTTTGTCGTTGGGAGATTGTGTTGGGGTGGACTGGAGCTCCTTGGCGGAGGTCTGTGCTCTCTGGGTGCTTTTCTAGCTACAATCTGTGATGATATGAATATTGACGAATGTATAATTAAACTAGTTGAAATACATATTTGATGTTATATCGGTTTTTTACAGTTTTTCTCCATTGGTTTGGCTCATTTCTCGAAACTGAAATTACAATCTCAAAACAACATGGACAAACGTCCAAACTACTTGGCAATTGTTCACAATAGACTGGCATTTCTCCTTCATTTCATCAAATTGCAAACATCTTAGTACTGGTCTCGATGTCTCAGTACATCTTTGCAAATGATTTAGTACAGGTAGCCTTCATTTAGCACAATATCCAAGTGAATAGATCTTGTTGATCTAAACTGATTGTTGACTTCTCAGTCTGATGGTCGTTCACTCCAAAACATGTCAGCATCATTTCATTGTATAAGTCATCACATGCACAATAGTCTGTTCAGTTGTCAGGATTAGTCATGAACATACGGTGGCCAGGAGAGGGACGGTGAGGACAGCTTTATTTACAGCACTGTAGGCTCCATATTATGTTCCTTGTTGTTTATTTATGTGTTTGTATTACAGTATGTTATGCTCCATAGATTTTCTTTTTACTCTGATGTATGAAAGTTACTTTATGTGTGTCAATACAGTTTTCTCAATTGTTTGCACACATTTTCTGAAAGCATGCCTCATACTTTCAGAACTCTGCATTCAAATCAGAAAACACACACACACAATGAGCAAAAGCCCTCAATTCTCCTTCAATTGAAACTACATTCAAAACGATGTTATTTCTTCTCAAAATGTTATTTTATTTTCAAATGACACAAACCATTATATGAATAGACATTTATAAGAGTGTTCACACAATGCCAAAGGGGCGATGAATTTTGGAGGCACTGACTATTTATATGAGAATAGAATTTAGTTTTGACCAGTCGTGTGAACTGTTTTGGGAGAGATATGAGCTTTTGCAGGTGAACCATGGTGTTATGCTGAACCATCCATGTTATTTTGGCAAAAGCACCAAGAGTGTTGAGAACGTCTGGTCTGTTTCAAGAAATGAGCCAAAGCAATTGAGAATAGTCAGTGCAATTTTTGGTGGCACTGACTATTTATATGAGAAAGAAATTTAGTTTTAAAACATGAGTGAAAGGTTTTGGGAGAGACATGAGCTTTTGCACGTCAGCTTTATATTTATATTGCTTATATTGCAAAGTTTGAAGCAATGATACCTGCAAATATACTGTCTTTAAGTTCCTGTTACCAATCGGTGGTGTTATGACTATGACTAAATTTTAAAATGTGGATGTGTTCAGAAGTGGACTCTTGTCCAGCACATGAAATTTGGGATAGATTGGATCATGTACACCGTTTGACGACCAGTCACAGTTTTCTCCATGAATCATCATCAACATCTTGAGGCTTATGTCACCAAATTTCAGTTGAATACGGTCAACCAAATAATAATTGGACATTAAAATATATTGAAACAGAGGGATTTTTCTACAATGACACAGACCTGCATTTATACGATTTGAACAGTAGGTGTCAGCGTTGCACCATTTATCTGGATTTAATCCAGAGCTGCTGACAATGGTAAAAGTACATAAAGGTCAGAGGGCCACCACGGTCACATCCTTTGACTTTTGTGGAAGATTTTGATAACTTCTCATCTTTAAGGCCTGTTGTATATACTGGCCAAATTTCAGGATGATATCACAAAGTATGGAGCAGTGGTAAGGACAAATGAGAATCCTTTTACCACTAGGTGACGCTATGACTATGACTAAATTTTAAAATGTGGATGTGTTCAGAAGTGGACTGTTGTCCAGCACATGAAATTTGGGCCAGATCGGATCATGTACAGCTGAGATATAAACACTTTAGCAGTCATGGCGAGACATCGAAGTTCGCCACCCCGCCACAAACACACTGTTTGACGACCAGTGACAGTTTTCTCCATGAATCATCATTAATGTCTTGAGGCTTATGTCACCACATTTCAGATGAATACGGTCAACCGACTAATAATAGTACATTAAAATGTAAAAATTGTCATTTCCTGTTGCCAGGAGGTGGCGCTATGACTGTGGATGAATATTGTCATATGGATGTGATCAGGGCAGGACGATGATCAAATGTGTAAAGTTTGAAGCAGATCGGAGCCTGTGAAGTGTATTTAGTCAGCATTCCAAAATTTATGGCGAAACATCAAAGTTCAGGAGGCTGCCACGCCCACGCCCTCAGACTTTTGCGGAGCATTTTGATAACTTTTAATCACGAAGCCCTGTTGTATATACTGACCAAATTTCAGCTGTCTTGGAGTTACCCTGTGTGCGGTTATAGCTTTTGAATATGACAAAAATCAGAAATATAAAGCAAAATGGCGGACTTCCTGTACATTTTTGCTGATGGATTGATTAGGCAATTTTGTTTGTCTTGTCTTGGTGCACATGTGTACCAAATTTGGTAGGTGTACGTGAAACTAGCCGTATTAACTCCCATAGAACCCAATTTTCAAGGTGGCGCTATAGAGCCATTTTGCCACACACATGTGCAACTCCTATTAAATATAAAATTTTTCGCCGCTTCTGATGTGTTTGCAAATTTTCGTGAGTTTTTGAGCGCGTTTAGGCCCTCAAAAATGCAGTTCTTTCGTCAGGAGAAAAATAATAATAATTAAAGCTGCAAGCAGCGTTGAACGGGCCCTCGCACACCCACGCGTGTCGGGACGTGGCGCACGCCCAGGTGTGGCGCATGTCGGGATGTGGCAGAAATTTCAAGGTGCTCAGACTTAGCTGACCAATTTCAAGGATTGCATCACAAACTTTCTCGGCCACCATGTACATCAGGGGTGTCAAACTCATTTCTCATTGACTATTGTCTGTTGTGTTATTAATGTAAAAATCTGTGAGTGAGATGTTATCTGTTCCATTTTTGTCTGTTCTGTTACAGATTTTAAAAATCTGTTTTATTATTGTTATATTACTGTATTATTGGGTCGCTATTATTGACCATTATGCCTGTTGTTGCAAATTTGCAACATACCCAAATGTCTATTTACTTTTGTGCTATAATCAAATTAACAATCTCAACTTCAACTTATGGTGCAGGAAAGCCAAAATATCATGTCCACGCATGTGAACGCACGGTCTCAGGAGGCTACTATATTTTTTTTTCATGAATTAAAAAAAAGACAAAGAAGACCTAATCATTTGTACATATTCCAGCCATAGGCAGAATAGGCCACATGAAATGAAGTGGGAGTTGCCCCCTCAGCCCCTGTGAAATGGGACAAGGAACAAATGATTGAGTTTTGGGAGTGATCCAGATCAGTGTCTGGATCCAGGAATTTTTAAAAAGATATTTAACATTGGGAGTGTTAGACAGCCCTGCAGTGCCACCTTGTGGTAGGACAGAGCAAATATTTGCACATATATAGCACAAAGACGTTGAGTGTTTTTTAAGGATACTTTGTCATTGGGAGATTGTGTTGGGGTGGACTGAAGCTGCTTGGCGGAGGTCTGTGCTCTCTGGGTGCTTTTCTAGCTACAATTTGTGATGATATGAATATTGACGAATGCATAATTAAACTAGTAGAAATACATATTTGATGTTATGTCGGTTTTTTACAGTTTTCTATTGGTTTGGCTCATTTCTCGAAACTGAAATTACAATCTCAAAACAACATGGACAAACCTCCAAACTACTTGGCAATTGTTCACAACAGACTGGCATTTCTCCTTCATTTCATCAAATTGCAAACATCTTTGTACTTGTCTCGATGTCTCAGTACATCTTTGCAAATGATTTAGTACAGGTAGCCTTCATTTAGCACAATTTCCAAGTGAATAGATCTTGTTGATCTAAACTGATTGTTGACTTCTCAGTCTGATGGTTGTTCACTCCAAAACATGTCAGCATCATTTCATTGTATAAGTCATCACATGCACAATAGTCTGTTCAATTGTCAGGATTAGTCATGAACATAGGGTGGCCAGGAGAGGGACGGTGAGGACAGCTTTATTTACAGCACTGTAGGCTCCATATAATGTTCCTTGTTGTTTATTTATGTGTTTAAATTACAGTATGTTATGCTGTATAGATTTTCTTTTTACTCTGATGTATGAAAGTTACTTTATGTGTGTCAATACAGTTTTCTCGATTGTTTACACACATTTTCTGAAAGCATGCCTCATATTTCAGAACTCTCCATACAAATCAGAAAACACACACACACAATGAGCAAAAGCCATCAATTCTCCTTCAATTGAAACTTTACATTCAAAACGATGTTATTACTTCTCAAAATGCTATTTTGTTTTCAAATGACACAAACCATTATATGAATAGACATTTATAAGAGTGCTCACACAATGCCAAAGGGACGATGAATTTTGGAGGCACTGACTATTTATATGACAATAGAATTAAGTTTTGACCAGTCGTGTGAACTGTTTTGGGAGAGATATGAGCTTTTGCAGGTGAACCATGGTGTTGTGCTGAACCATCCAGGTTATTTTGGCAAAAGCACCAAGAGTGTTGAGAACGTCTGGTCTGTTTCAAGAAATGAGCCAAAGCAATTGAGAATAGTCAGTGCAATTTTGGTGGCACTGACTATTTATATGAGAAAGAAATTTAGTTTTAAAACATGAGTGAAAGGTTTTGGGAGAGATATGAGCTTTTGCACGTCAGCTTTATATATATATTGCATATATTGCAAAGTTTGAAGCAATGATACCTGCAAATATACTGTCTTTAAGTTCCTGTTACCAATCGGTGGTTCTATGACTATGACTAAATTTTAAAATGTGGATGTGTTCAGAAGTGGACTCTTGTCCTGAATATGAAATTTGGGATAGATTGGATCATGTACAGCTGAGATATAAACATTTTAGTTGTCATGACGAGACATCAAGTTCACCACGCCACCAGTCACGACCAGTCACAGTTTTCTCCATGAATCATCATCAACATCTTGAGGCTTATGTCACCAAATTTCAGTTGAATACGGTCAACCAAATAATAATAATACATTAAAATGTATTGAAACAGAGGGATTTTTCTACAATGACACAGACCTGCATTTATCAATTTGAACAGTAGGTGTCAGCGTTGCACCATTTATCTGGATTTAATCCAGAGCTGCTGACAACGGTAAAAGTACATAAAGGTCAGAGGGCCACCACGGTCACATCCTTTGACTTTTGTGGAAGATTTTGATAACTTCTCATCTTTAAGGCCTGTTGTATATACTGGCCAAATTTCAGGATGATATCACAAAGTATGGAGCAGTGGTAAGGACAAATGTCCTCTTTAGAGAATCCTTTTACCACTAGGTGACGCTATGACTATGACTAAATTTTAAAATGTGGATGTGTTCAGAAGTGGACTCTTGTCCAGCACATGAAATTTGGGCCAGATCGGATCATGTACAGCTGAGATATAAACACTTTAGTAGTCATGGCGAGACATCAAAGTTCAGGAGGCCGCCACGCCCACGCCCTCAGACTTTTGCGGAGCGTTTTGATAACTTTTAATCCCGAATCCCTGTTGTATATACTGACCAAATTTCAGCTGTCTTGGAGTTACCCTGTGTTCGGTTATAGCTCTTGAATATGAGGAAAAATCAGAAATATAAAGCAAAATGGCGGACTTCCTGTACACTTTTGCTGATGGATTGATTAGGCAATTTTGTTTGTCTTGTCTTGGTGCACATGTGTACCAAATTTGGTAGGTGTACGTGAAACTAGCCGTATTAACTCCCATAGAACCCAATTTTCAAGGTGGCGCTATAGAGCCATTTTGCCACTCACATGTGAAACTCCCATGAAATATCAAATTTTTCGCCAGTCCTGATGTGTTTGCAAATTTTCATGAGTCTTTGAGCGTGTCTAGGCCCTCAAAAATGCAATCTAAAAAGCCGAAGAAAAAGAAAAATAATAACCAGTAGGGATCCAATAGGGTCCTACGCACCGTTGGTGCTCGGGCCCTAATAATCTGAGCGATTCCAATAGGGTCCTACGCACCGTTGGTGCTCGGGCCCTAATAATAATAAAAACGAATACAAATCCAATAGGGTCCTACGCACCGTTGGTGCTCGGGCCCTAATAATAATAATAATTAAAGCTGCAAGCAGCGTTGAACGGGCCCTCGCACACCCACGCGTGTCGGGACATGGCGCAAGTCCAGGTGTGGCGCATGTCAGGATGTGGCAGAAATTTGAAAGTGGTCAGACTTAGCTGACCGATTTCAAGGATTGTATCACAAACTTTCTCGGCCACCATGTACATCAGTGGTGTCAAACTCATTTGTCATTGACTATTGTCTGTTCTGTTATCAATTTTAAAAATCTGTTTTAATATTGTTATATTACTGTATTATTGGGTCGCTATTATTGACCATTATGCCTGTTGTTGCAAATTTGCAACATACCCAAATGTCTATTTACTTTTGTGCTATAATCAAATTAACAATCTCAACTTCAACTTATGGTGCAGGAAAGCCAAAATATCATGTCCACGCATGTGAACGCACGGTCTCAGGAGGCTACTATATTTTTTTTTCATGAATTAAAAAAAAGACAAAGAAGACCTAATCATTTGTACATATTCCAGCCATAGGCAGAATAGGCCACATGAAATGAAGTGGGAGTTGCCCCCTCAGCCCCTGTGAAATGGGACAAGGAACAAATGATTGAGTTTTGGGAGTGATCCAGATCAGTGTCTGGATCCAGGAATTTTTAAAAAGATATTTAACATTGGGAGTGTTAGACAGCCCTGCAGTGCCACCTTGTGGTAGGACAGAGCAAATATTTGCACATATATAGCACAAAGACGTTGAGTGTTTTTTAAGGATACTTTGTCATTGGGAGATTGTGTTGGGGTGGACTGAAGCTGCTTGGCGGAGGTCTGTGCTCTCTGGGTGCTTTTCTAGCTACAATTTGTGATGATATGAATATTGACGAATGCATAATTAAACTAGTAGAAATACATATTTGATGTTATGTCGGTTTTTTACAGTTTTCTATTGGTTTGGCTCATTTCTCGAAACTGAAATTACAATCTCAAAACAACATGGACAAACCTCCAAACTACTTGGCAATTGTTCACAACAGACTGGCATTTCTCCTTCATTTCATCAAATTGCAAACATCTTTGTACTTGTCTCGATGTCTCAGTACATCTTTGCAAATGATTTAGTACAGGTAGCCTTCATTTAGCACAATTTCCAAGTGAATAGATCTTGTTGATCTAAACTGATTGTTGACTTCTCAGTCTGATGGTTGTTCACTCCAAAACATGTCAGCATCATTTCATTGTATAAGTCATCACATGCACAATAGTCTGTTCAATTGTCAGGATTAGTCATGAACATACGGTGGCCAGGAGAGGGACGGTGAGGACAGCTTTATTTACAGCACTGTAGGAACCATATAATGTTCCTTGTTTTTTGTTTATGTGTTTATATTACAGTATGTTGTGCTGTATAGATTTTCTTTTTACTCTGATGTATGAAAGTTACTTTATGTGTGTCAATACAGTTTTCTCGATTGTTTACACACATTTTCTGAAAGCATGCCTCATATTTCAGAACTCTCCATACAAATCAGAAAACACACACACACAATGAGCAAAAGCCATCAATTCTCCTTCAATTGAAACTTTACATTCAAAACGATGTTATTACTTCTCAAAATGCTATTTTGTTTTCAAATGACACAAACCATTATATGAATAGACATTTATAAGAGTGCTCACACAATGCCAAAGGGACGATGAATTTTGGAGGCACTGACTATTTATATGAGAATAGAATTTAGTTTTGACCAGTCGTGTGAACTGTTTTGGGAGAGATATGAGCTTTTGCAGGTGAACCATGGTGTTGTGCTGAACCATCCAGGTTATTTTGGCAAAAGCACCAAGAGTGTTGAGAACGTCTGGTCTGTTTCAAGAAATGAGCCAAAGCAATTGAGAATAGTCAGTGCAATTTTGGTGGCACTGACTATTTATATGAGAAAGAAATTTAGTTTTAAAACATGAGTGAAAGGTTTTGGGAGAGATATGAGCTTTTGCACGTCAGCTTTATATATATATTGCATATATTGCAAAGTTTGAAGCAATGATACCTGCAAATATACTGTCTTTAAGTTCCTGTTACCAATCGGTGGTGCTATGACTATGACTAAATTTTAAAATGTGGATGTATTCAGAAGAATCATCATCAACATCTTGAGGCTTATGTCACCAAATTTCAGTTGAATACGGTGAACCAAATAATAATAATACATTAAAATGTATTGAAACAGAGGGATTTTTCTACAATGACACAGACCTGCATTTATACGATTTGAACAGTAGGTGTCAGCGTTGTACCATTTATCTGGATTTAATCCAGAGCTGCTGACAATGGTAAAAGTACATAAAGGTCAGAGGGCCACCACGGTCACATCCTTTGACTTTTGTGGAAGATTTTGATAACTTTACATCTTTAAGGCCTGTTGTATATGCTGGCCAAATTTCAGGATGATATCACAAAGTATGGAGCAGTGGTAAGGACAAATGAGAATCCTTTTACCACTAGGTGACGCTATGACTATGACTAAATTTTAAAATGTGGATGTGTTCAGAAGTGGACTGTTGTCCAGCACATGAAATTTGGGCCAGATCGGATCATGTACAGCTGAGATATAAACACTTTAGTAGTCATGGCGAGACATCGAAGTTCGCCACCCAGCCACAGACACAGCGTATGACTACCAGTGACGGTTTTCTCCATGAATCATCATTAATGTCTTGAGGCTTATGTCACCACATTTCAGATGAATACGGTCAACCGGCTAATAATAGTACATTAAAATGTAAAAAGTGGCATTTCCTGTTGCCAGGAGGTGGCGCTATGACTGTGGATGAATATTGTCATATGGATGTGATCAGGGCAGGACTATGATCAAATGTGTAAAGTTTGAAGCAGATCGGAGCCTGTGAAGTGTATTCAGACAGCACTTGAAATTTTATGGCGAAACATCAAAGTTCAGGAGGCCGCCACGCCCACGCCCTCAGACTTTTGCGGAGCGTTTTGATAACTTTTAATCACGAAGTCCTGTTGTATATACTGACCAAATTTCAGCTGTCTTGGAGTTACCCTGTGTGCGGTTATAGCTTTTGAATATGACCATAAATCAAAAATATAAAGCAAAATGGCGGACTTCCTGTACACTTTTACTGATGGATTGATTAGGCAATTTTGTTTGTCTTGTCTTAGTGCACATGTGTACCAAATTTGGTAGGGTTACATGAAACTAGCCGTATTAACTCCCATAGAACCCAATTTTCAAGGTGGCGCTATAGAGCCATTTTACCACACACATGTGCAGCTCCCATGAAATATAAAATTTTTCGCCACTTCTGATGTGTCTGCAAGTTTTCGTGAGTTTTTGAGCGCGTTTAGGCCCTCAAAAATGCAGTTCTTCCGTCAGGAGAAAAATAATAATAATAATATTAAAGCTGCAAGCAGCGTCGGACGGGCCCTCGCTCCTCACCGCACTGCTCTCCACACGACCTTGTCTAGGGGGCGCCGTAGAGCCGATTGGACTTTTGACCGTGCAAATCTATTGGTCTTGGGATACTATATGTATGCACCAAATGTCATGTTTGTCGGATAAAGCAGTGATTTTATATGAGTATTTGAATATCTGTAGGGGGCGCTGTGGAGCCGTTTGACCACATCCATTCCTGAATTGTATATTGAACGTTAGGTTTTGAGATTAATGAGCATTTTTGTGGATTTGGTGATTATACATGGATCCCTTCACCTCCAAAACTCATTTCGTTCCACATGGCGAATTTGCTCAAAATGGCCGCCATGCCACGCCCACACCGTGTGACACAGCTACAAGATTTTAATAACTTTTCATCCTGGAGGGGTCTAGATGCCACACAGTGAATTTGGTGAAGATCGGCTAAAAATCCTGGGAGGAGTTTGTTAAATTCCAATGCCTGCGCACCACGTGTTGAAGTGGGCGAGGTTAAGCTTTTTTGTTCAAAATGGCCGCCATGCCACACCCACACCGTGTGACGCAGCCACAAGATTTTAATAACTTTTCATCCTGGAGGGGTGTCGATGCCACACAGCGAATTTGGTGAAGATCGGACAAAAATCCTGGGAGGAGTTCGTTAAATTCCAATGCCTGCGCACAGCATTTTCTAGGGGGTGCCATTGAGATTTTTTGTTCAAAATGGCCGCCATGCCACGCCCACACCATGTGACGTATCCACGAGATTTTAATAACTTGTCATCCTTGAGGGCTGTAGATGCCACACAGCGAATTTGGTGAAGATCGGACAAAAATCCTGGGAGGAGTTCGTTAAATTCCAATTCCTGCGCACAATGTGTTCCATTGTACAATGTTGAGCTTTTTTGTTCAAAATGGCCGCCATGCCACGCCCACACCGTGTGACGCAGCCACAAGAATTTAAAAACTTTTCATCCTGGAGGGGTGTAGATGCCACACAGCGAATTTGGTGAAAATTGGATAAAAATCCTGGGAGGAGTTTGTTAAATTCCAATGCCTGCGCACCACGTGTTCTAGTTGGCGCTGTTTAGCTTTTTTGTTCAAAATGGCCGCCATGCCACGCCCACACCGTGTGACGCAGCCACAAGATTTTAATAACTTTTCATCCTTGAGGGGTCTAGATGCCACACAGCGAATTTGGTGAAGATCGGATAAAAATCCTGGGAGGAGTTCGATAAATTCCAATGCCTGCACACTACGTGCTCTAGGGGGCGCTGTTGAGCCTTTTTTGAAATTTTAAAAGCAGGAATGTTTTTGTCTCGGGCTACTGTACCTGTGTACCAAATTTCATGAGTTTACGTGAAACTAGCCGTATTAACTCCACTAAAGCCCAATTTTCTAGGTGGCGCTATTGAGTCATTTTGCCATTCATATGTGTAATTCCCCAAAATATCAAATTTTTCACCAGTCCTGATGTGTGTGCCAAATTTGGTGAGTTTTTGAGCATGTTTAGGGGGTCAAATTGAGGTTCAAAGTGGCGTAAGAAAAAGAAACCGCCAAACCGCCAAACCGCCAAACCGCCAAACACTAGAGGAACAATAGGGTCCTACGCACTGTAGTGCTTCGGGCCCTAATTAAAGCTGCAAGCAGCGTCAGACGGGCCCTCGCTCCTCACCGCACTCCTCTCCACACGACCTTGCCTAGGGGGCGCCGTAGAGCCGATTAGAATTTCGACTGTGCAAATCTGTTGGTCTTGGTCTTGTATGTATGTACCAAATTTTATGTTTGTATGTACCAAATTTTATGTTTGTAGGATAAAGCAGTGATTTTATATGACTATTTGAATATTTCTAGGGGGCGCTGTGGAGCCGTTTGACCACGTACATTCCTGAATTGTATATTAAATACTAGGTCTTGAGATTAATGAGGATTTGTGTGGATTTGGTGATTGTACATGGATCCCTTCACCTCCAAAACCCATTTCGTTCCACATGGCGATTTTGTTCAAAATGGCCGCCATGCCACGCCACCACCATGTGACGTATCCACGAGAATTTAATAACTTTTCATCCTGGAGGGGTCGAGATGCCACACAGTGAATTTGGTGAAGATCGGACAAAAATCCTGGGAGGAGTTCGTTAAATTCCAATGCCTGCGCACAATGTGTTCCATTGTACAATGTTAAGCTTTTTTGTTCAAAATGGCCGCGATGCCACGCCCACACCGTGTGACGCAGCCACAAGAATTTAATAACTTTTCATCCTTGAGGGGTGTAGATGCCACAGAGCGAATTTGGTGAAGATCGGCCAAAAATCCTGGGAGGAGTTCGTTAAATTCCAATGCCTGCGCACCACGTGTTGAAGTGGGCGAGGTTACGCTTTTTTGTTCAAAATGGCCGCCATGCCACGCCCACACCGTGTGACGTATCCACTAGATTTTAATAACTTTTCATCCTGGAGGGGTGTAGATGCCACACAGCGAATTTGGTGAAAATTGGATAAAAATCCTGGGAGGAGTTTGTTAAATTCCAATGCCTGCGCACCACGTGTTGTAGTTGGCGCTGTTTAGCTTTTTTGTCCAAAATGGCCGCCATGCCACGCCCACACCGTGTGACGCAGCCACAAGATTTTAATAACTTTTCATCCTGGATGGGTCTAGATGCCACACAGCGAATTTGGTGAAGATCGGATAAAAATCCTGGGAGGAGTTCGATAAATTCCAATGCCTGCACACTACGTGCTGTAGGGGGCGCTGTTGAGCCTTTTTTGAAATTTTAAAAGCAGGAATGTTTTTGTCTTGGGCTACTGTACGTGTGTACCAAATTTCATGAGTTTAGGTGAAACTAGCCGTATTAACTCCACTAAAGCCCAATTTTCTAGGTGGCGCTATTGAGTCATTTTGCCATTCATATGTGTAATTCCCCCAAAATATCAAATTTGTCACCAGTCCTGATGTGTGTGCCAAATTTGGGGAGTTTTTGAGCATGTTTAGGGGTCAAATTGAGGTTCAAAGTGGCGTAAGAAAAAGAAACCGCCAAACCGCCAAACCGCCAAACCGCTAAACCGCCAAACCGCCAAACCGCCAAACCGCCAAACACTAGAGGAACAATAGGGTCCTACGCACTGTAGTGCTTCGGGCCCTAATTAAAGCTGCAAGCAGCGTCGGACGGGCCCTCGCTCCTCACCGCACTCCTCTCCACACGACCTTGTCTAGGGGGCGCCGTAGAGCCAATTAGAATTTCGACTGTGCAAATCTGTTGGTCTTGGGATACTATATGTATGTACCAAATTTTTTGTTTGTAGGATAAAGCAGTGATTTTATATGACTATTTGAATATTTCTAGGGGGCGCTGTGGAGCCGTTTGACCACGTCCATTCCTGAATTGTATATTAAATATTAGGTCTTGAGATTAATGAGGATTTGTGTGGATTTGGTGATTTTACATAGATCCCTTCACCTCCAAAACCCATTTCGTTCCACATGGCGATTTTGTTCAAAATGGCCGCCATGCCACGCCCACACCATGTGACGTATCCACGAGAATTTAATAACTTTTAATCCTGGAGGGGTCCAGATGCCACACAGTGAATTTGGTGAAGATCGGAAAAAAATCCTGGGAGGAGTTCGTTAAATTCCAATGCCTGCGCACAACGTGTTCCATTGTACAATGTTAAGCTTTTTTGTTCAAAATGGCCGCCATGTCACGCCCACACCGTGTGATGCAGCCACAAGATTTTAATAACTTTTCATCCTGGAGGGGTTTAGATGCCACACAGCGAATTTGGTGAAGATCGACCAAAAATCCTGGGAGGAGTTCGTTAAATTCCAATGCCTGCGCACCACGTGTTGAAGTGGGCGAGGTTACGCTTTTTTGTTCAAAATGGCCGCCATGCCACGCCCACAACGTGTGACGTATCCACGAGATTTTAATAACTTTTCATCCTGGAGGGGTGTAGATGCCACACAGCGAATTTGGTGAAAATTGGATAAAAATCCTGGGAGGAGTTTGTTAAATTCCAATGCCTGTGCACCACGTGTTCTAGTTGGCGCTGTTTAGCTTTTTTTTTCAAAATGGCCGCCATGCCACGCCCACATCGTGTGTCGCAGCCACAAGATTTTAATAACTTTTCATCCTGGATGGGTCTAGATGCCACACAGCGAATTTGGTGAAAATCGGACAAAAATCCTAGGAGGAGTTCGTTAAATTCCATTGCCTGCACACTACGTGCTCTAGGGGGCGCTGTTGAGCCTTTTTTGAAATTTTAAAAGCAGGAATGTTTTTGTCTCGGGCGACTGTACCTGTGTACCAAATTTCATGAGTTTACGTGAAACTAGCCGTATTAACTCCACTAAAGGCCAATTTTCTAGGTGGCGCTATTGAGTCATTTTGCCATTCATATGTGTAATTCCCCCAAAATATCAAATTTTTCACCAGTCCTGATGTGTGTGCCAAATTTGGTGAGTTTTTGAGCATGTTTAGGGGGTCAAATTGAGGTTCAAAGTGGCGTAAGAAAAAGAAACCGCCAAACCGCCAAACAAACCGCCAAACCGCCAAACAAACCGCCAAACCGCCAAACCGCCAAACACTAGAGGAACAATAGGGTCCTACGCACTGTAGTGCTTCGGGCCCTAATAATAAAAACGAATACAAATCCAATAGGGTCCTACGCACCGTTGGTGCTCGGGCCCTAATAACGCATACAATTCCAATAGGGTCCTACGCACCGTTGGTGCTCGGGCCCTAATTAAAGCTGCAAGCAGCGTTGAACGGGCCCTCGCACACCCACGCGTGTCGGGACGTGGCGCACGTCCAGGTGTGGCGCATGTCGGGATGTGGCAGAAATTTGAAGGTGGTCACACTTAGCTGAGCAATTTCAAGGATTGTAGCACAAACTTGCTCGGCCACCATGTACATCAGGGGTGTCATAGTCATTTTCATGCCGGGCCACATCACCATCATGTTTATCCTCAAAGGGCCTGTTGTAATTGTAAGACTTCATAAATGCAAGAAAATATATCCACAGCATTCATGAAACAATAAAGCTGGAGCAGATTGGACACTTGTGTGAGTTACAGCATCTTCCTAAGGCTTTTTTTGGTTTGTGTGAGGTTCAGATGCCACTTTATTGTTATTGTACATGTAACATGTACACGTCTTTTTACAGCTCAGCCAAATAACCATGTACATTTAAATAAAAACCTGAATGTGTGAATCATTGTAATAGGTCAGTGTTGGATGCAAGATTTATATTTATAAATGGCAGTGACATGCCACAAGTACCTTGGACATATTTAAACTAAATGCATGAATATACTAAGGTGTGTATTATTTCAAGAACTTAGTACTGAATGCATAATAACAGGGAAGCTGTTTTTATACATGACAAAAGGCCCAGTTTAATGTTAAACAATATTCAATTCAATTCAATTCAATTCAGTTTTATTTGTATAGCGCATATTCACAACACAGGTCGTCACAAAGCGCTTAACATTGTAAGAAAGAACAGGAAACAGAAAACCCAACAATCCAAGGTTGCTTTTGGAGTCCCTATGAGCAAGCAGTCAGCGACAGTGGGAAGGAACCAAAACCCCCCCATGGTAGGGAAGGGGGGAAAAAAAACCTCAGACAGAGGTGTATTGTAGGAGATCCCTGCTCCATCTATCCATCAGTTTGGGGGTTGTTGGCCTGAAACTATTGAAGTCTGCTGGCATAATCAGTAGCAATAGTAACAATAGACAGTGGTGTATAATATATTTATGGATAACGTACAATATTTGTAGTGGTGAAAATTATGCTTAATAAAAGGGGAACAATTACACAGGATATACTGCAGTGGAATGGGAATGATTTACATTTTTAACAGAGTGTACAGTAAACATGTGCAGTTATGCAATGATAGATTTTAATGAACAATTTATAGAGCAATAATATGCAGTATTTAGGGGATGTATAGACAGTTAAATTCATTCCGGGGTTTGGTGTGTGTGAAAGAAGGATGAAAGGTTAGTGTGTGTGTGTGTTAGGGTTTGTCTATGTGTGTATGTGTGTGTGTGTTAGGGTTTGTCTGTGTGTGTATGTGTGTGCGTGTTAGGGTTTGTCTATGTGTGTATGTGTGTGTGTGTTAGGGTTTGTCTGTGTGTGTACGTGTACCTTTAACTTATTGCTACCTATAGGCATGCAAGATGGAAAATTAAATCTATTATAATGAATTAGCATGTACATATCTCTACAAACTGTACCACTGGAACAAAAACTTCCCTCAGAGTAGCACAACGTCCAAGTGAACAGGCTGCTAAGAAGAATATTTCCCTCTTTAACACACGTCATATCCTTTTGCCACTGACTTGCATTACAAGCATCACTGAATATTAGCTTTTATATGAGGTAGGCCCACAGCTGTCATGAGACAACACAGTTGGTACAGATTGGACACTACATGTGTGACTTAAAACACCTTACTAAGGCTTTTCTGTTACTTTTAGGTTCAGACTCAACTTTAATGTCATTTAACATGTCACAAAATCATTTTATGTATGTTAAAAAAAATTAAAACATGAACCTCTCTCTTGCTCTCTCTTTCTCTCTCTCTCTCTCTTGCTCTCTCTCTCTCTCTCTCTCTTGCTCTCTCTCCCTCTCTCTCTCTCTCTCTCTCTCTCTCTCTCTCTCTCTCTCTCTCTCTCTCTCTCTCTCTCTCTCTCTCTCTCTCTCTCTCTCTCTCTCTCTCTCTCTCTCTCTCTCTCTCTCTCTCTCTCTTTCTCTCTCTCTCTCTCTCTCTCTCTCTCTTGCTCTCTCTCTCGCTCTCTTTCTCTCTCTCTCTCTGTCTTTCTCTCTCTCTTGCTCTCTCTCAACCTGCATCTGTGTGTCTCTGTGTCTGTGGTTGTGTGTGTATCTCTGTGTGTGTTTGTGTGTGTCTGTGTGTGTGTGTGTGTGTGTTTGTGTGTGTGTCTGTGTGCCTGTGTCTGTGTGTTTGACATGGGGGAAGGGCTGCAGCAGGACACACAGAGGCTGCTGGAGCTGGGGAGAAGGGTGACAGGTTTCTCCTTCATGTAACTCAAAGTTCAGAGGTGCACCGCGGCCGCACCGTTTGACTTTTGTGGAAGATTTTGACAACTTCTCAACTTTAAGGCCTGTTGTATATACTGGCCAAATTTCAAGACTATATCACTAAGTTTGGAGCAATGGAAAGTGCAAATGTCCCATAATTACCTTCCTGTTACCACTCACTGACGCTTTGACTATGACTAAATTTTAAAATGTGGATGTGTTCAGAAGTGGACTGTTGTCCAGCACATGAAATTTGGGCCAGATCGGATCATGTACAGCTGAGATATAAACACTTTAGTAGTCACGGCGAGACATCGAAGTTCGCCACCAAGCCACAGACACATCGTTTGACTACCAGTGACAGTTTTCTCCATGAATCATCATCAATGTCTTGAGGCTTATGTCACCACATTTCAGATGAATACGGTCAACCGGCTAATAACAGTACATTAAAATGTTAAAAGTCGCATTTCCTGTTGCCAGGAGGTGGCGCTATGACTGTGGATGAATATTGTCATATGGACGTGATCAGGGCAGGACTATGATCAAATGTGTAAAGTTTGAGGCAGATCAGAGCCTGTGAAGTGTATTTAGACAGCACTTGAATTTTTATGGCGAAACATCAAAGTTCAGGAGGCCGCCACGCCCACGCCCTCAGACTTTTGCGGAGCGTTTTGATAACTTTTAATCCCGAATCCCTGTTGTATGTACTGACCAAATTTCAGCTGTCTTGGAGTTACCCTGTGTTCGGTTATAGCTCTTGAATATGAGGAAAAATCAGAAATATAAAGCAAAATGGCGGACTTCCTGTACACTTTTGCTGATGGATTGATTAGGCAATTTTGTTTGTCTTGTCTTGGTGCACATGTGTACCAAATTTGGTAGGTGTAAGTCAAACTAGCCGTATTAACTCCCATAGAACCCAATTTTCAAGGTGGCGCTATAGAGCCATTTTGCCACACACATGTGTAGCTCCCATGAAATATAAAATTTTTCGCCACTTCTGATGTGTTTGCAAATTTTCGTGAATTTTTGAGCGTGTCTAGGCCCTCAAAAATGCAGTTCTTCCGTCAGGAGAAAAATAATAATTAAAGCTGCAAGCAGCGTTGAACGGGCCCTCGCACACCCACGCGTGTCGGGACGTGGCGCACGTCCAGGTGTGGCGCATGTCGGGATGTGGCAGAAATTTCAAGGTGCTCAGACTTAGCTGACCAATTTCAAGGATTGTATCACAAACTTTCTCACCCACCATGAACATCAGTGGTGTCAAACTCATTTCTCATTGACTATTGTCTGTTGTGTTATTAATTTAAAAATCTGTGAGTGAGATGTTATCTGTTCTATTTTTGTCTGTTCTGTTATCAATTTTAAAAATCTGTTTTATTATTGTTATATTACTGTATTATTGGGTCGCTATTATTGACCATTATGCCCGTTGTTGCAAATTTGCAACATACCCAAATTTCTATTTATTTTTTGTGCTATAATCAAATTAACAATCTCAACTTCAACTTATGGTGCAGGGAAGCCAAAATACCATGTTCACGCATGTGAACGCACGGTCTCAGGAGGCTACCATATTTTTTTTTCATGAATTAAAAAAAAGACAAAGAAGACATAATCATTTGTACATATTCCGGCCATAGGCAGAATAGGCCACATGAAATGAAGTGGGAGTTGCCCCCTCAGCCCCTGTGAAATGGGACAAGGAACAAATGATTGAGTTTTGGGAGTGATCCAGATCAGTGTCTGGATCTGGGGATTTTTTTAAAAGATATTTAACATTGGGAGTGTTAGAAAGCCCTGCAGTGCCACCTTGTGGTAGGACAGAGCATATATATGCACATATAAAGCACAAAGATGTTGAGTGTTTTTTAAGTATACTTTGTCGTTAGGGGATTGTGTTGGGGTGGACTGGAGCTCCTTGGCGGAGGTCTGTGCTCTCTGACTGCTTTTCTAGCTACAATCTGTGATGATATGAATATTGACGAATGTATAATTAAACTAGTTGAAATACATATCTGATGTTATATCGGTTTTTTACAGTTTTTCTCCATAGGTTTGGCTCATTTCTCGAAACTGAAATTACATTCTCAAAACAGCACGTATAAACCTCCAAACTACTTGGCAATTGTTCACAACAGACTGGCATTTCTCCTTCATTTCATCAAATTGCAAACATCTTAGTACTTGTCTCGATGTCTCAGTACATCTTTGCAAATGATTTAGTACAGGTAGCCTTCATTTAGCACAATTTCCAAGTGAATAGATCTTGTTGATCTAAACTGATTCTTGACTTCCCAGTCTAATGGTC
>JAMOIN010000570.1:0-20000 GCA_024666655.1 Dascyllus trimaculatus
TTCCTCATAGTCTCCTCATAGTGTAGTTTTTGGTGAAGGACAAATTGGTGTGAGAAACTTTGAAAACAAGCACAAAGTCGAATCAGCATACTTTTTGGGGGAGTCAATTTCCTCATTGTTTAGCACCTCTATCCACACTGCTGAAAATCTAACAACCATACACTTCAACTGACAGATACTGCGTGGTGTTTTCTTCATGTAAGAAATACACAGCTCTAGATCTGTCTGTTTGATTATCTGGTGCCGCCCCCTTTTACGTAAACACGGTTGAGAAAATCTGGGTTGACTTAATGAGTTGATAGCCAGCTCTGCATGAATACTTAGCAGTAGTTAGGCTAAGTGAAGCCTGATAATAAAAACAGATTCTGGATTTGTTGAACTTGCTTTAGAAAACCTGGATTATGGTCTACAGTTTATTTGATATACAAGGGTAATTCAAGAAGTTCTCAGCCTCACCCAGAAACAAGGACCATGACTCCCATTTTAATCCCACATGGGACACAAACCCCAGTCTCCAGGGAGAAAGTATGTTTCTTTCAAAACATAATGAGAATGCAGTTTAGCTGTGTTGGCACAGAACTTTTGGAAGGCATAGTTGGGCCTCTGCAATGACCAGATTTCAACTGTACTCAACATTTGCAGGAGATTTTGGACAGATCTGTTAGACAGCACTCTACACCACCATCATCAAAACACCAAATGAACCTTTTGGAAGCATGGTGTTCAGGCCCTAAAGTAGAGTTTCAGAGACTTGGAGAATCAATGCCAGGTGCACTGATTTTGTTCTGGCAGCATGTGGTGGCCCAGCACCTTACTGAAACCCTTTTTGTTAGATTTTTCTTTAATTTTTCACCAGTCTGCACATGTACACATGCATACTTAAGCATGCCGTAGAAGGGGCTTGCAAGGGTACTTCAAAACGTTCTCTGTCTACCCTGGCAATAAAGGGTGTGACTTGCATTTTGGGGAATAACTGTAAACTATAAAGCCTTATAACACTGTCCACAAAAACTCAAATGTTTGAAGCAATCGAAGAGAAAATGCAAGGAAAGGAGCTGCTGCTGCTCCAGGATAATGCCTCCGTCTACACTGCAAGGATGACAGACACAGCCGAATGTGGCTTTGAGCTGTTGCTCCATGAACCTTACCTGCCCAGCCTGCACCATCTGACATCTATCTGTTTCCCAAACCAAAATCAAACTTCTTTTAGTGATAGTTATGCGTGCTGTTGAGGATCAAGATGAGAGCTTATTCTGTGAAGGGATAGAGAAGCTCAAACATTGTTGGACCAAGTGGATTTAAATAAAAGCAGACAATATTTTTTAAAAAATGGTTGAAAATAATGCAACAATCTTTCTTTGTGATATTTGCTGGTGAGGACGAGACCTTTTTAAGTATCCTTATAACATATGGGAGTCATTTTTAAAAGTGAAGGTTCTCTAAATATGTGATGTACCTGTGCGTCAGGGGATAAGGGGAGTAACAAGAGATGTGAATAAACCGAAAAGAACCAACTGTGGGGCGCCCTGGTGGCCTGATGGTTGTGTCGCGTGGCCCAGGTGCAGGGGCGTGGCGGCGGTCCTGGGTTCAACTCCGGCCTCGGGCGTTTGCCGCATGTCCTTCCCTGCTCTCTCCCGTTTCCGATTCTGTCCACTGTCCTGTCTAGTAGGGGCACAAAAGGCCAAAAATAAATCTCTAAAAAAAAAAAAAAAAAAAAAAAAAAAAAAAAGAACCGACTGTGTACCAAAAAGTGTTTTTTATTTCCAACAAAAGAAGCAAAGCTAAGGTCAAATTAAAGCGAACTTCTCAACAAAAAGAAGCTCGCGTTGTGTTTGGTGTTTTAAAAAAAGGAAGCTCATTCAAAATCATCAAACACCACGCCTGGCTTTAGACAAGTCACAAGAACACTGACACCACACCGCTCTCTCTAGCTGCCGATCTGGCCCACTGGCCCTGATGATCAGGGTCGCCTGGCTTTTAAACTCCCTGTTAACTGTGGAGTGGCCACAGGTGCACCTGGCCACTGTTGCTGGGCGTAACCTGAAGCAAGAAAACCACAGGAACTGCAGAAAAACCACACAACCTACCTACACAGAATCCCGGCACCAACAGCCATAACACCTCCCCCCATAAGGCACCTACTCGCAGACTACACAAGTCTAACAAGTTATTTCAGTAACATTCACTACAGATCACTACTTACCCACAAGACAGAGCATTGGAGCTACAGAATTTGCTGCATTTGAATAATAGTCTTTAATAATTAAGTAAACGCTCCTAAATAAGCATTTCTTAACAGTCAGATACCCTCCCTCAGATCACAGGCTACAACACTATATTAATACAAACACAATAAAGCAGATAGAGATGTCAGGACGGATGTGTCACAACTTTCCATGTTGCAAGTGTGTTTTGGTGTTTTGATTTCTTTTTTTCTTTTTTTTAAAAGACACGAGAGAACAGGATAGTGTGGGAAAAAAGGAGGGAGATGAGATCTGCCAACGTCTTTATAGGCCTTTCAAGGCGTCAAACAGAGGAAATAATCTTATCTCTGTCAGGAAAGAGACTTGTGTCAGTTCAGGACGGTGCAGCAGGAAACCGTTTGAGTGTGTGTGTGTGTGTGTGAAAGTGGCTTGCAGAGCTGCTTGTAGGCCTGGACAGGTTTAAAAGTTTGTTTATTGATGATATAAAGGAGAAGAAGGCGGAAGAAGGAGCTTAAAAGGAAGCTGTAAGCATCCGAGGAAGAGACGTAAATGTGTAAGGGCAGATTGGGTTTAGTTTGTGCTTCAGCTCCTCGCCAAACTGTGTCTGGCTGCCACTGCTTCGGAGGATACAAGCGTTTCCTTTCTCCTGGTGGCTGCATCCTGTCACTAGGTGCATCTTTACGCCTCGCTCGTGGTTGTTTTGGTTCGTGTGTGTGCGTGCATCCTCCTGAGCTATCTGCCGCGGTCCAGATTTACACTGATGGGAACAAGGGAAGACATCTGGATGCAAACACTGACGACCTCTATTAATAACCCTCACAACAGGGCCGCAGTGACATCATCACAGGGCAGTTACAGTGATTTGGGCAGGAAGGCAAGCAGACGCAAATAGAATCAAAGAGAAGAGTGCAAAAAGGTGACACTGGAGAAATCTTGCGACATCAAGACCTGACTTTAGCCTGCTATGGCCTGTTTTTTCCTGATTCTTCTATATTACTGTTAGACTCTGTGAAAATAAGACCTAATAGTTCTTTATAATCTGAAATCAGCATCATAGAGCAGAAGGGTGGAACAGGAAAAACTATCTGGATTTAATCAGCTGGCTTGGGTGACTCATGCATTTACATCCTGTACTAAAATGTCCAAAAGAGTCAAGCAGCTCTGTGTGATTTTTGTCAGTCAGCCTTGCAAGTGTGATTGACTTTATCTCGATGCTTTTATCTGCCGCTTGAATGTCTGATCGGGTCATTTTTGGCATTTCTGCATGTGTTTCCAGATCCGCCACGCAGCTGCTAATGTGCTAAGAGAATGCTGGCTCCTGCACCGCACGAACCTGACGAAGGGCAACCGCGTCGAGCACCGAAGACACCAGAGATGCCTTCTGGAAGCCATCAGAGTGTGAGTTACTGTATCGCAAAGTGATACCCTCGGGCGGGATGTCTGTGTGTGTTTGGGCGAGGGATGTAAGTGGGTGGTGGTTTGTGCGCCTTGCATGTGTATTTTATGGGTCATTAACTTTGTGTCAACATGCTTAACCACAGAGTCATCGATTTTAACAGCTAATTCAGATTACTAATTAGATTCGTTTGCGCCTTTTATGTGGCCAGGGCATGTATGAACTGGGGTCCACCCTTTTATTGTGCAGAATGCATGCCAAAGCCAAGTAACTCATTAAAAAAGGTAATAATTCACAGTATTTGACAGCAATATTGTGCATCCTTCCCCTTAAGATAGAGAACATAATGATGAGGTGCCAACTTTATAGATTGCTTTGCACTTTTTTTCTCCCATTTGAGAGGCGTCCTCTTGTTATCCAAGCTCCTCTTCGAAGAACAAGTGGATTGCACAAAACAGGAAACCCACAAGTGGGATTATGTGATCTGTTATCCTGACAACATGTGTGAGGGTATGTTAGCCTGCGTGGAGGGGTTGCCCTTCCTGCTTTAAACCGGCCTGAACCATTATAAATAAACACTCTGTGGAAAGTATGAGAGGGAGGAACCTCCACACCTTGGGATCAAGCACTGTAATGAGACCATCCCTCCATCACTCTAAAGTCCTCGCAGGCCGGCTGCTTTATTGCATTATTGGTTTCCATGTGTCTTTTTTTGGTGCAACTTTTGGTTTCATCCATCCAGGGTGCTAAATTTAGCCCTTTTCCACCTCCTCTATATGTCAGAAACCTTCAAGCAATGTTTTATAGCAGTTTAACAAACCCAGCATGACTCCTCCAGGTTGAGTAGTGGAATACTTGATTGTCAGCATATTCTTCCACAAATCAGGGCTCCTGTATCGTGCCAGGGCTGCTCCAATTTGTCCAAAAATAGGACGCTCCATCCGCAGATGGGCATTCCCGAACTCTTATTGGAGATTTTAAACCCTAGCACGTCATGTTTCTTTTATTACATGAGAATGAAATGAAATCTTTCACTTGTAAATGGAATTACTTTGATCCCTTTCTCTTTCTGAGCCTCTGTGTAATATTTATAATGAAGTAATTAAAATGTGGTTATGGAATACTTGGCTGAGATCTAACAAACTTGTTTTTTTCTGCACAGATTTCGTCATTTACGCCTCCGACAAAGAAAACTGAGAGATTACGTCAGCGAGATGGTGGACCTCCCTAAGGTAAATATCAGCTGTCCCTGGAATATTTTGCACATGCTTCAGTGTTAAGACTCCATAAAAAAAATTCACTGCACTACTTTACAGTCTGCTAGGTGTGCAGACACATTTGCAAAATGTGGACGATGAGATTTGAATTGCTGACGAATGAATCCCGAGATTCATTTGTCAGGAATTCACGGGCCCCCGAAAAGCTTTTCCATGTGGAATAAACCTGCGATAAAAGGACATTACCCAGCGAGAGGCACTAATGTGCAATTCGTGCATTGTAATTGATTGATTTATATGGAAAATAAGCCAAGTTTTTCCAGACTGCACGTGTAGCCCCTCGGTCAAAAGTAAACCATGCCACGGTCACTTTACAATCAGTTACTGTCTAACAGGCCTGCAGTAAACTAAACATGCTGCTCTCTCTTACTGACTGAATGCAGCTGAGCCACAGTCTCAAAGTAAAGGAATAAAAAAAGACAAGAGATCTGCTGCTGTTGGCTCCTTTTTTTGAAACTGCCATAAGGGTTGCCAAATGTAGGACATGTTTTCTATGCTGGCAACACAGGGTGTGGTTTTGAATCTGCCCCAGTGATTGGCTTCAAGTTGCTCCACATCCGCAATATAACAGCATGTCAATCAAACAGTAAGGCACACCAAAGCCTCACCACAAATTTTAAACATACTTTTAAAATGTGTTCATAGAGTTCAACAATATCTTTGTGGTTCTACTTTGACCTCAGTGCGTTTTTTTTTGTAAAACACTAAAATTGTTGCACTTGTGTTGCATGTCGGATTTCAACAGATGCAGATGATCATGTGCGACCTCAGTGCCAATTGGAACAACTCCTATCGGGAGCTGGAGCAGCGCATCCTCTCCATGGAGCAGAAGCTGGACGAGCTGAGCCGCTGCTTCCAACAAAGCTCAGAGCTGCTGTCTCAGGTCCTGCGGCACCGCAACCCAGAAATTAGGTACACAGCACTTTCAGCTGCCGGTGGCGCTGAACAACACGCTGCAGGATGTGGTATCTAAGCTGAACTGTTACGTCCCAGCTTTGCAGAATCATTTTTTCGTGTTTTGTTTGTTTTTGCAGGTGACATGGCTGCACACACTTGCTGAAGCGACTGCAGTGTTTTCATCTACAGTATCCACGAATCCTCTCCACCCAGAGCTGCTCCAGATCCTTAACATGCTGAACCACTTGGAGGACTGGCATACCTACCAAAGATCTCATCTTCTGGCCCAGCGTTGAGTGCACTGCACAATGACTCACTGCTGTAAAATTATACAGATAAAATAAGACTTCCATTCACTGTGGGAAAATCACTGCAGTTTGAGAAATCTGTTGTGTTTTTCAGCAGATGCGTTTGTGACGGTGCACAAAGAACTGAATTCAACTCAAACAAGGGGTGTGGAGAATCTTGAAATCCAATAATTACAAAGGATCTCTAAACTACTATTTGTAAAATTCTATTGATGAACTATATTATTGCCTTATTCCTGTGGAATAAGATATATATATACTGTATATTTTACATGTTAATTTTATTTCAAGTTTTCAGTCTTAGCCTAATCAGTTTTAGAAAACACCTCTCATAAATCATTTTTCCATTAGCATACAGTTTAATGATTACCAAGTGGATTATTTTTCGCAAACAGGCTGATCAAACATAATACAGTGTTGAACAATTCCTCAATATTCTGCTTTCCTCTAACCTTTCAAGTGAAATGTGGATGAAACTGTGTGTTTTGACAATCAATAGAGAGAAGAAACTAATCATCAATTGGAATACTGTGGTGAGAAAACTTTATTTCAAACTGTCAGTCTGTGAGATTTCACTGGCTTCCAACCAAAACTCACAGATTAACATCTACATTTTAGGGTGTAATCATGTGATGCAGGAAAAGCATCTTGCAGTTTACACCTGTTCTGAGAACAATTAAACTTGAGCTCAAGTCGCCTTGTAAGCCCGTCTTTTAGCAACCCAACTGCTCCATCTAGTGGACATGAGTTAGGGAGACAACAAATTATTTAGGACTGTTCTAGTTGAGACCATGATGATTATATAACAAGCATTAAAAAAATCCTATGCTATTTTCAACCTGAATATCAAGACCCCTTCGGTGTCTCAAAGGAAAAGTCTGAACTGGCTAAACTAAAAACAGAAGACAAGAGGACTCAAACTTCCATATAAACCTCACTGATAAGAATGCACTTTGTGACAAAACAATTGCAAAACTGGATGTACTTATTCTCTGGAGGATAAACTGGAGTTTTGATGTGTTTTAACTGAATCCAATACTGAAAACAGTTCCCTGCGGGTTCATTTGTACTCAAAGGAACATATAAGGAGCTTACTCTGACCCTGTTTACTATGTATCATTTGCACATGGTGAAAACAACCACCCAGGACATGCTTAGAATCCAAAGCCATTAAGAATGAATGTGTTTTTGCTTTGATTTTGTCTCTTGGTAACATGAATTAAACAAAACAGTGACAATCTAAAGACATGTGTGAAATCTCCCATTTGTCTAAATACATAAAAAGACTTCCTTGGTCATTTCACGGGCTTCTTTAGTTGTTTACTTTTTGTCCTGTTTTTAAGTTGATGCCATATGTAAGCTGAAGGTCTGAAAAAAAGTAGTCCACAGTCACATGTAAACGGCATTCTGCATTTGGTCTTGACTTTACTTTTCCGCATTCGTCCAGAACAGGATTTTTTCAGTGATTCGCCCTTCAGGTGCTGAGCTAAGAGTTTAGCTCCATTGAAAGTGTCTCCACAGCTGGCGCAGATGTAGCTCACGGCCTCCGCATGCTGAATGCAGTGTCGCAGGAGGTGCAGCTGGTGCTTAAACGCTCGACCACACTGGCACTGGTGCAATCGGCGACCTCGGTGGAGGTAGCGGTGGCTGATGATGAGGGACGGCTGCCGCAGAATGGCACCACACTGCCGGCAGGGGTGAGGGGACTTGGAGCGCCAGCCAGTGTTCATGCGCTTCATCAAAGCCACATCCTGGCTGTCATTCTCAAACATGGCCAGAATTGTGGGGGATGGTGGAGGAACAGAGTCAGAGGCGGCAGCAGAGTCGGGACTTGTATCAGTGGCAGCAGGAGGGATTGATAAAGGTGCACATAGGTCACTCGAAGGCTGGTTGGTTGGCTTATTTAGAGCACTGTCGTTCCTCAATTTGTCAGGTGCAGCAGGAGACACAATGTGCATCGAGGAGGTTGAAAGAGAAGAAGGGCTAGATTTCACTACAGTGGACCTTGCAAAGAATTGGCCAGCGCGGAGCTTTCTGTTAATGGCCCGGTTTGCTATGTTTGGACTACATATGGCTGACTGCACTTCTGTTCTGTGGACATCTCCTGTGACCTTTTTATCAGTCAGCAGTGATGGATCAGTAATAATGCGCACCTTGGTGCTGACCACTGACATGTGAACTCTGGTGACGTGGTCTAACAAAGTCTTCTCGGAGGAGAAAAAGGATTTGCATATGTTACATGCTTTCGGCAATGACTCAGAACAAAAGAGGACCAAAGATGATTTGCTTCCCTTGGGACACTGGTGGCCAAAGTACAAGTTCTCGTGAGAGAAAACTTGACCACAGATGTGACAGGAATACAAAGGCATGAGGTGTTCATTAAGAGCTGCCTCAGTTATGAAGAGCTTCTTGCACAGAAAACACTGATATTTCAGTCTTACGCCACTACAGTGGTGCAAATGGAGCTTAATTGACCTAAATGGCCCTCTACCACACACAGTACAGCACATATTTTTAGCGTTGGGAAGAGTTGCAGGGGTTGTTTTAGAGTGTGGGCTGTTAGAAGAGTCACTGGAATCATCAGTCGAGCTTGAGCCGCCATCTGATTCGGAATCACCTGCACACAAGTCTGTGCGTTTACAGCGTTTGCCATCCTCATCATCGGATTCAGAGCTTGTTGAATCATCTGCTTTCTCACAATCACTTTCCATGTCAATATCATTATCGTCTTCACCCACTATATACTCCACACTGTTGTCTGATGTCTCAGGTCTCTTAGGCTTCATCTCTACACTTTGATCAGGCTTCCACTCTGACGCCGAGTCACGTACTCTTGAGTTTTTGTTTCGGTGCACAGTCACCTCATTAAAAAAGTTGTCACTGTTGTGCCTTTTACATTTCACAACAGGAATCAAAGTTGAACTTTGTTGAAATGACACAGAGCCCACGCAAGGTGTCTCTGCATGCTTGTTCAGCTCCCACACGTTACTGAAAGACTGATGGCACTTTTTGCAGATGGGTGGCGAGTGCGCATTATCCAGGTGTGTGGAGAGCGACGTCAGGCGGCGGAAAGTAACCTTGCAGATGTGGCAGGTGGCTTTGATATTGTGGCTTTGGTAGTGCGAGATCAAGCTTGTTAGGTTGTTGATTTGTTTGCCACATTCCCAGCACTTTGCCTTCGGTTGTGCATTATGCATCAGCCTTTTTGTAGATACACACCATTCTTCTTCACTGCTTGAGTCTTCAGACATAAGGAGGTGGTCAGGCAACCTCTGGGGGGTCTGCAATTTAAAGCAGAATGGACAGAATCACTTGCAATATTTGGAAATAAATCTTGATTAAAGGTTTCATACACTATTATTAGCATCATAGCACAACAAAATAGCACTTATTCATTACTTGTGGCTGTAATGAATAAATAACTCTTTTTATGCTGCCGTCTTGGCCAGGTCACTCTTGAAAAAGAGGTTTTAAATCTCAATTAGTTTTTTTGCTTGGTTAAACAACGGACATGATGGCCTGTTTTAACTGCTGATTACAGACACACAAACTGAGGGTTTTGAATTCTGCAGTTTTTATTATTAAACAATCTCTGTGCATAAATGTGAAAAAATGCTATGCTCACTGTGAAAAGTAACTGCTTCAAACACATCTATGGGCTGCATGTGTCTTGTAATGTGCAACCACATATTTTTTTCTTCCTTCAATGCTCCAAGTTTTTGGTTTTTTTAACTGTAGTTCTGAGGACCGGAAATATGCAGGGTTGAGCTCTAAATATTCAGGAAAAGGAGTAAGTGGTGGGCCACAGGACCAACATGAACAACAACAAAATTTTGGCAGTGGGTCCACTGTTGCTTCACCAGCAAGCGTATAATTTGGAGGAATCATGCACTGTTCCTTAACTAAAAGAAATACATTCAATGAACAGGCAATAACAACACAGCTATGTTAATCCTAGGAGCTTCAGTGAAACTGGACTTGTCTTTGAGGGATGTTTCACCTCTCGTCCAAGAGCTAAAGCCTCCTGGATGACAGGTGAAGCATCTTCGAGAACCTAAAAGAAAAGTCCAGTTGCTTTTTCACAAAAGCTCCAAGAAATAACAACAGACATATCCACTGACAAAAATTCTAATAAATTATAAATAATAATAGTGTACTGCACATTTTGGGTGGGTGGGGGTGGGGTGTAATAGGTGTTTTATGACTAAATCCATGACATTCAAATCAGCCTCAGTAGACTTTGTTCTGAGTGCAAATTAGCAAATATTACCATGCTAGCTGGCTAACCTATAATAGCAAACATAGTACTCCTGCCTAGCATGTTAGCATTTAGCTAGCAAGCATAGCCTTTTTGGGATGCTAGCAGAGGGGTAGGCTCCAGTTCTCTTTTATCAATGTGTTTATTTTTGTCTTCATTCAATACCTGTATTAGAAAAAGTCACAGATTTACACTTTTTGCTGGTTTGTAGACTAAACTGTTCATCACTTAGCTGAAAAAAACAAAATAATGAACAATAATGACCACTACCCGAAATAATTATACGAAGTGTGGCAAAGGTTTGTGTCTTCACACTCAGTAATACGCTAAAACATACTTTAGCCATCTGTTAGTGTCTGTTTTGTGTAAGAAAACGACTGTTGGTGAACTGTGTGACAGAACACATTACATTACACTATCTGCACTTTAAACTGTACTTACCCCGGACCACAAGTTTAACCAAGAGCCGACAGTTAATCCAAGTCTCTGACTGTAAAACAGCTCGCGTTCATTTGAACTTGTATGTGATGACTCGGGTTTTCAGATAAATAAACATCTTCTATTAAACACATTTATCCTTAGCACATCCCGGTGTAGAGGAAGGGATACTACAAGTATGAGTGAACACATTATATTAACAAAAACCTTTTAATCTTCATATTTGGGGACACCGTCCTGTTGTTCATGGCGTCCACTAGCCGAGCAAGTCCATATCCGGTTTAAACAGGAAGAGCAATTCCTACATCTCCCACAATGCAACAGCATGTCACTCGACTTCCCGCGTCAGTTTTTATTTTAAATTTCTCCAAAATGAGGCGAGAACTTTTTATGACAGCTCTGCAAATTCTTGCAATTTCAATCTGCGGAATAATATTTTTGATAAGAAATTTTGGATAGTTTAACTTAAAATTAATTCAGGCTAAATAATTAACTTAGAGAAATTCTTAACCTTGTTACTGGAGCATATTGTATAAAGAAAATATTTTAATCATACTTTAAAAAAAGTCAACATCTTAGGGAATTATTATTATTATTATTATTAGTTGTAGTAGCACTAGTAGTTGTATAGCTTCATTTCTTTTTCTCATTATTATTTATCATTGTAACAGATAAATAAATAAAAGTAAAAAATATCATTGAACAACAAAACCTTAACAGTCAAGTCAAGTTGTTTTTTATACGGTACACTTTAAGCAACGGTCACTGAGCAAAAGTGCTTTGCAATAGGGAAATAAGACTGGCATTAGGAATTTATCCAACAAGTTTAAGTACTGAGATTAAGACATTAAAATATTATTTATTATATAAATTCACCTGTCAAAATTAAATATTACGGTTAAAACGGCACAATATTATATAACATACTAAGTAGTTTTTAAAAGAACTTTATTGTAAAACAAACTAAAATTAGCATAACAAGGTTAAACAAAGAACAATATTAAAAGAATGTATCTTCCTGTATTCTTTTACACAATGCACATGATCGAAACTAAGTGAAAGGAACTGATCTTGTCATTACACTGTTTCTAAACGACTTGTTATATCAGACGGACAACATGCGTTTGTTTGTTAGCAACGAGAGTTTAAGGCGGGCGGAGTTTTCCTAGTGCTCTATTAGTCGTAAACCGCTCCGTTGTAGTGTAACGGTTAGCGCCGTGATACAAAACAAGCGAACTATCAGGAAGCTTTAGCTACGGTTGTTTATGTCCACAGACAAGTGGTTGAGCCGTGAATGTAGCACTTCAAGCTAACTAGTAGATTTAAACGACAACGACGGTAACGGCCACAGGTTTGTAGCTGGCAGCAGACGTTCAGTTTCGAAGACATTTCAGTGCAAGTCGTATTATCTTTTAGTCACTCCAGCTTCGTTGAGTCATAGAACGGTTAGCTAGCTTCCTACTGACTTCAGCCGTCACGACATGTCAGAGTCCGGCCACAGTCAGCCAGGCATGTACGGCCAGGGACGCAGGAGGAGGCGACGCCGGGGAGACAGAGATGCTGGACCTCCGGGGCAAAATCTGTCTGGTCCAAGTCGAGATCGAGAATACCAACCGAGAGAACGAAGGGTAAAAAGCAGAAACGAATTATTGAAGTCTGGGTTGCTTTCACTGCTGGTTTAACTTCTGTGTATCACAACATTGACTGAAGTAATTGTTAAATTTTCTAATCAGGATGGGAGTGAGGATCCACCAGGCCCTCTCATTCAGAAAACCCCCATCATTCTTGCAAAACCTCCAGGAGAAAGGGTATGTTAGTTCCTTTTATTTATTGAATACGAACTGTAATACTCTGCAGCTTGTTGGATGTTTGATTTCCCCAGGTGTTACTTTTCTTACAGAACAGTCAGATTGAGAACAAAGCAAGAATATGCATCTGTCTGACTGCAATATGGGTAAATTAGACATCGCAGTATTTGGATGTGTCACAATATACCATTACAAATGAAGCATTGTGGCACCACAGAGATGCCTCAGCCTACAAATCATGTTCTCGTTTGGTACAGACCACAGCAACAATCACATCATCATTTTATGTTGTTTCAGTGGATGATAAATGCAAAAATCACATTCCCACTGAAATACTGACTTGCATCATTATGCAATGTCTGTCCAAATAATCCTAACTAGATTTTTTGGCATATCATTCATCTATTATTTATAGTAACTCATTTAGAGGAGTCTTTTGTTTAAAGAGATGTCTACATTTATGTGACTGATCCAGAATTTATACACTGCCAGAACCAACGAGTCACAGACAATAAGTGATCATTATAACAAGTGCCTGTATATCTGTGAATGTCTTCCACCTGTAATCGAACCTTGAATCTTTTACAAGGCTAAACCTTCCCAGAATGCACCCGTCAGTGGAGCGCCGGTCCTTGAGAAGCCTATCATGCTGATGAAAGCCAGAGATGATGCAGGGAAGCCAGGCACTCCTCCAGAGGCAGCAGCTCAGTCGTCTGGTCCTGGACCCTCCAAGATGGAGAGGGAAGGGCAGCGTCCTACCCAGCCAGTGTACCAGATTCAAAACAGAGGAATGGGTGCTTCTGCATCGACTAGTGCTGTGGACCGTGAGTTATTATAGGTTTAACAAACATATGTATAATTTTTTTCTACTGTAAATGGAAAAGATATCCTCCTTGCACAGTCATAAAGGTCAAATTATGGGTGTAGACTTACACAACTTTAATCTTTTCATGTGACTTCCAGCCATGGTTGGCCAGTCCAAACTCCTTCCTCCAGAGAAGATGAAGCACAGCATCAAGCTAGTGGATGATCAGATGAATTGGTGCGACAGTGCCATGGAGGTAAGTTAGGGTTCAATAAGTTAAGTAGATTGAGGTCAGAGGATGGAATTGTGTTTTCAGTATAGTTACTTAAGGAAGTGGTGTTTTGTTGTGGCGTGTTGCAGTATTTAAGGGACCAGACAGACATGTTGGTGGTGGGAGTCATCGGCCTGCAGGGGAGCGGAAAATCTACGATCATGTCGCTGTTGTCTGCCAACACTCCTGAGGAGGATCAAAGGTAAGGTTATCGGCAACACTAAGAATATGGTGTGAGGTAATCGTGAAATGATGAACAACTACTTAGTAACTACTCTCACTATGATGTTTCATTTCTGGAGGGTTCACAAAAGGAAAATAACAAGATGAAAAGTTATTGTTTTGGGTGCTCAGTGTTTAAACTACCAATGAAGAAAGTGGGAAGTATGTCAATTATAATAATAATAATAGGTAATTAAGAACTAATCATTACTCCGTAGTTTGCTAATATTTTCCAGTTGGTTCTGTAACCAACTGGGAGATACTCACTCTGACTGGGTGCAAGGTGACGCCCATGTGTACATAAATGGCTACATAATTGTCCTTTTAAACCTTCCTGTTCCCTTTATGGTGTAGGATCAAACAGCTTCAAGCATGACGTTAACTCCACTGACCACTAGTAGTGACTGGATGTAACAACTGAGTTCTAGGGGCAGGTAGGAGGTAGAGGCTTTGTTATGTTACCCTTTGTGGTATAGATAAAAAGTAACTACCTTCGAGTAGGTACATTTTGTATCTATCTAAAAGGGCCATGAAAAGAGGTTCTGCAGGGTTTCCTCTTTTGGCCAAAACACGCACAAAAGTTAGGGTTAGGTTAACAGCCCACAAGTTCCTAATTTCTTCCTCATTTGAGTAACTACGCACATTTTTGGGAAATGTTCTGTGGCATGTTGTAGAAATTTGAAATATATAAAATAGTGTTCCTGATTCCAGTCTAGTGTATGAGGAAGTCATTTAAGACTAAACCCTCTGTAAAAATCTGCCAATAAAAGCTATTGGCAGCAGGGCTAACAGTGCTATTACTACATGAATCCACCAACCTATACTAGAGATTATCCATTAGCACTGTTACACTAGCCATAATACCATTGAAATTATTATAAATACATATGTCTATATCTGTCAGCGCCACATGATCATGAAAAAGTATGTATTATTTTCTGAGACTATGTGGACTAGCAAAGATTTGATCCTCTCTGAAGTAGCACCTCACATTATCATCAAACACTTTTTGATATGTTGCAGAATTCAGAGTTGAATCAGCGCCTGCAAGATGAATCCAAAACAACTTTTCTTTGCCTGTACGTTTGTTGGCAAACTCTAATGTTCTCTTTAGACAGAAAAAGGACATTCCTGGCTTCGTGATCATGCAGGTCTAATTTGTGTCATCTCTTTGTGATTAATACTAGAGTTACCTGCAGATCCTGTGCTGAAAGTTTGGTGTTCCTGGAGAATTCTTTTTTGCATTAAACAATGTGCTCTTGGGCTGAATTTGCTGTTCCATCCAGTCTTCCACCTGCCACTCCCTAATCTGGAAACTCTGATTCTAATTTTATAAATTTGAAGGTGCAGTCAGTGTAAAGAAAAATATGTTTTGGGTTCAATACAAATGTCTGCCACAGATATGTTAAGAGTGAATCAGTCCGTGTTTTCTTTCTATTTTGTCTTTATATATATATCTACAAACCACCTGGGATAGATACAGCTTATGCTCACTCATTTCCTCCTCCTGCTGTGTATTTTAAGGCTGTACATAAGAAGTGTGGTGCTCTTTCTGAACACACAGGGGCGATATAATGCTTCCATGGAGTGGAATGTCCTCACCTAACTGTAATAGATATTTACACTCTGTATATTTAGGGTCCGAGCACCGAATGGTGCGAAGACCCTATTGGAATGCTAGAGATTATTATTATTATTAGGGTCCGAGCACCGAATGGTGCGAAGACCCTATTGTAATGCTAGAGATTATTATTATTATTATTATTAGGGTCCGAGCACCGAATGGTGCGAAGACCCTATTGTAATGCTAGAGATTATTATTATTATTATTATTATTATTATTATTTTACCGCCAAATGAATTGCTTTTTTGAGGGCCTAAACATGCACCGATTCGCGTCAAAATCTGCACACACATCAGGACCGGTGAAAAATTTGATATTTTATGGGGTCTGTGCATGTGTGTCCCAAAATGGCTCCATAGCGCCCCCTGCAAAATTTAAAAAAGTGGTATTAGACTAACTGGAAGGACATTTCATCTACAGCTACAAAATTTGGCAGGCATATTCAGCACATCAGGAAAGACAAAAAAGTCAATCATAGCCATGCTCTAAACTCAACAGGAAGTGACATATCTTGCGTTTACTGTGAAAAATCTGTGATGAACTCCTCCTAGGGGGTAAGTCTTAGAGATCTGAAATTTGGTCTGTACATACAACTGACCTTCCTGATGAAAAGTTATCAAAGTCTTGTATGTCGGTCAAAGGGTGTGGCCATGGCAGCCCCCCCGAATTACTGATCCTTCGCCATGCAACAGGAAGTGCAGGTCTAACTCTCTGAACATGCTCCAATCTGAATGAAACTTTACATGTAGGATCACAGACCTGAGCTGATGTCATCCATATGATAATATTCACTCACAGTCATAGCGCCACCTTGTGGCAACAGGATTTTTGCTTTTTTAATACTTTTATGTACTGTTGTCAACCCGTTGTCCAGATTCACCTCAGACCTTCTGACATAAGCCTGAACACATTGATGATGAATCACAGAGACAATGGTGACGTGTCATCTAAGGGCGTGTCTGTGGCACCGTGGCGAATTTTGATGTTTCGCCATGAAAATTCAAGGGTCTATATCTCAGCTGAACAAGAACCTATCTGCTCCAAACTTCACATTCAGAATGTCATGTACAGTCTGAAGACATCCACACTAAAAAATTTTGAAATAGTCATAGCGCCACCAACTGGCAACAGGATGTTTTGGAATTACATTTGCCCATCCCATTGCCCTAAACTTAGTCAAATAATTCTGAAAATTGGTGTGATGAGTCTTCACACCATGATCATGGCACAGTGTGAAGATTTTGCCATTTCATGAAATGCTGTTGCCGTGGCAACGCAAAGTTGATATGAAAACAACCTGCCTTTGACAGCATTAGAATTATCAAAACATCACCAAAATTTGCACACACATCACCACCAGCTGAAGGAAGAAAACTGTATGCATCTCAGCACAGCACGTGCTATAGCGCCACCTACAGCATTTTTAACAAACAGCCCCCGCAGTACATTTAACCTACGTCCACAAAATCTGGGGGACATATAGAACACATCAGGACGCACAAAAAATCCTCTTGGAGCCACGCCCTAAACCCAACAGGAAGTCCGGCATTTTGAATTAATTGGACAAATTTGGACAAATGTTGTTCATTTTTGAGAACTATCTCCTCCTAGGGGATACGTCATGCAGACCTCAAATTTGACCAGTATATACACCAGGACATTATGATCAAAAGTTATAAAAAGCTTCCTCCAGTGTCAAAGGGCGTGGCCATAGCGACCCCCTGAAGTTTGATCTTTCGCCATGAAATATCAACTGCTGTGTAAATATCTTCTGCTTGCTCCAATCTGCTTCAAACTTTACATGTTTAATCACACTCCTGCCCTGACCACATCCATGTGCCAAAATACATTCACAGCATTTGGCATAGCGCCGCCTGCAGCATTTAAAAAAATGGCCCACTCATCAAATTGAACCTACGTCTACAAAATTTGGCATGCATATGTAGCACATCAGTGTGAACAAAAAAGTCTCTTGGAGCCATTCTCTAAACCCAACAGGAAGTCGGCCATTTTGATTTCAATGTTGGATTTTTGCTGTTTTTGCTCATTTTCAGAAATTAATTGCTCACAGACAGGAAATCCAAAACATCTGAAATTGCCACAATATATAGAACACATCTTCAGGTTGAAAATATGTGAAAATCATACGCCAAACCCAAAGGGCGTGGCCATGGCGGCCGACTGAACTTTGATGCTTCGCCAGGAAGGAGGAAGTCTTATTAAATCCCCTGTATGTGCTGCTATCTGCCTCAAACTTTAAATGTGTGATCAGGTTACAGCCCTGATGATTTCCATAGACCAATATACAGTCGCAGTGATAGCGCCACCTGTTGGATGGACAGTAAATGCTGCGTAAACAGTCTGTAATAATCCAATCTGCCAGAAATTTGACCTGTGTGTTCAGAATCCAGCCCTCGTTGCCTTCATGGGCCTAAATGCGCTCCCGGTCGCAGCATCGCCTGACGGACGTGCTTGGGGTCGCCGACAAGCAAGGGGTGCGAGGACCCGTTCATCGCTGCTTGCAGCTTTAATTATTATTATTATTTTACCGCCAAATGAATTGCTTTTTTGAGGGCCTAAACATGCACCGATTCGCGTCAAAATCTGCACACACATCAGGACCGGTGAAAAATTTGATATTTTATGGGGTCTGTGCATGTGTGTCCCAAAATGGCTCCATAGCGCCCCCTGCAAAATTTAAAAAAGTGGTATTAGACTAACTGGAAGGACATTTCATCTACAGCTACAAAATTTGGCAGGCATATTCAGCACATCAGGAAAGACAAAAAAGTCAATCATAGCCATGCTCTAAACTCAACAGGAAGTGACATATCTTGCGTTTACTGTGAAAAATCTGTGATGAACTCCTCCTAGGGGGTAAGTCTTAGAGACCTGAAATTTGGTCTGTACATACAACTGACCTTCGTGATGAAAAGTTATCAAAGTCTTCTATGTCGGTCAAAGGGTGTGGCCATGGCAGCCCCCCCGAATTACTGATCCTTCGCCATGCAACAGGAAGTGCTGGTCTAACTCTCTGAACATGCTCCAATCTGAATGAAACTTTACATGTAGGATCACAGACCTGAGCTGATGTCATCCATATGATAATATTCATTCACAGTCGTAGCGCCACCTTGTGGCAACAGGATTTTTGCTTTTTTAATACTTTTATGTACTGTTGTCAACCCGTTGTCCAGATTCACCTCAGACCTTCTGACATAAGCCTGAACACATTGATGATGAATCACAGAGACAATGGTGACGTGTCATCAAAGGGCGTGTCTGTGACACCGTAGCGAATTTTGATGTTTCGCCATGAAAATTCAAGGGTCTATATCTCAGCTGAACAAGAACCTATCTGCTCCAAACTTCACATTCAGAATGTCATGTACAGTCTGAAGACATCCACACTAAAAAATTTTGAAATAGTTATAGCGCCACCAACTGGCAACAGGATGTTTTGGAATTACATTTGCCCATCCCATTGCCCTAAACTTGGTCAAATAATTCTGAAAATTGGTGTGATGAGTCTTCACACCATGATCATGGCACAGTGTGAAGATTTTGGCATTTTATAAAACGCTGTTGCCGTGGCAACGCAAAGTTGATATGAAAAACAACTTGCCTTTGACAGCATTAGAATTATCCAAACATCACCAAAATTTGCACACACATCACCACCAGCTGAAGGAAGAAAACTGTATGCATCTCAGCACAGCACGTGCTATAGCGCCACCTACAGCATTTTTAACAAACAGCCCCCGCAGTACATTTAACCTACGTCCACAAAATCTGGGGGACATATAGAACACATCAGGACGCACAAAAAATCCTCTTGGAGCCACGCCCTAAACCCAACAGGAAGTCCGGCATTTTGAATTAATTGGACAAATTTGGACAAATGTTGTTCATTTTTGAGAACTATCTCCTCCTAGGGGATACGTCATGCAGACCTCAAATTTGACCAGTATATACACCAGGACATTATGATCAAAAGTTATAAAAAGCTTCCTCCAGTGTCAAAGGGCGTGGCCATAGCGACCCCCTGAAGTTTGATCTTTCGCCATGAAATATCAACTGCTGTGTAAATATCTTCTGCTTGCTCCAATCTGCTTCAAACTTTACATGTTTAATCACACTCCTGCCCTGACCACATCCATGTGCCAAAATACATTCACAGCATTTGGCATAGCGCCGCCTGCAGCATTTAAAAAAATGGCCCACTCATCAAATTGAACCTACGTCTACAAAATTTGGCATGCATATGTAGCACATCAGTGTGAACAAAAAAGTCTCTTGGAGCCATTCTCTAAACCCAACAGGAAGTCGGCCATTTTGATTTCAATGTTGGATTTTTGCTGTTTTTGCTCATTTTCAGAAATTAATTGCTCACAGACAGGAAATCCAAAACATCTGAAATTGCCACAATATATAGAACACATCTTCAGGTTGAAAATATGTGAAAATGGTATGCCAAACCCAAAGGGCGTGG
>JAMOIN010000953.1:0-24398 GCA_024666655.1 Dascyllus trimaculatus
CCACTTTTGCCACTTACTGTATGGAGTCCATTCCATGATACAACGTGACTGGAAACAGCTTTTGCCTTCATATTTATCATATCTGAACAGCATCTGACACTGAAACATGTTTGTAAACATTGATTTTTAAAAACTGCAGTCTACCTGTTTCTCATGCTCTTAAACAGCTTTTCGCGGGCTGAAAATGCCACTTTTGAAACTTACTGTATGGAGTCAATTCCCTTACACAAAGTGACTGGAGAGAGCTATAGCCTTCATATTTATCATTTTTGAAGAGCATCTGACAGTGAAACATGTTTGTAAACACTGATTTTGAAAAACTGCAGTCTCATTGTTTCTCATGCTCTGAAACAGCTTTTCGCGGGCTGAAAATGCCACTTTTGATACTTACTGTATGGAGTCAATTCCTCCATACAACGTGACTGGAAACAGCTTTTGCCTTCATATTTATCATATTTGAACAGCATCTGACAGTGAAACATGTTTGTAAACATTGATTTTAAAAAAGTGCACTGTTGCTATTTCTAATGCTCTAAAACAGCTTTTCCTTGACTGAAAATGCCACTTTTGATACTTACTGTATGGAGTCAATTCCTTGACACAACGTGACAGGAAACAGCTTTTGCCTTCATTTTTTTCATATTTGAACAGCATCTGACAGTGAAACATGTTTGTAAACATTGAGTTTCAAAAAGTGCACTGTTGCTATTTCTAATTCTCTAAAACAGCTTTTCGCGGGCTGAAAATGCCACTTTTGCCATTAACTGTATGGAGTCAATTCCTTGATCCAACGTGACTGGAAACAGGTTTTGCCTTCATATTTATCATATTTGAACAGCATCTGACAGTGAAACATGTTTGTAAACATTGATTTTAAAAAAGTGCACTGTTGCTATTTCTAATGCTCTAAAACAGCTTTTCGGGGGCTGAAAATGACACTTTTGCCACTCACTATATGTAGTCAACTCCTTGATACAACGTGAATGGAAACAGCTTTTGGCTTCATATTTATCATATTTGAACAGCATCTGACAGTGAAAAATGTTTGTAAACATTGATTTTGAAAAACTGCAGTCTAGCTTTTTCTAATGCTCTAAAACAGCTTTTCGCGGGCTGAAAATGTCACTTTTGCCACTCACTGTATAGAGTCCATTACTTGATACAACGTGACCGGAAACAGCTTTTGCCTTCACATTTATCATTTTTGAACAGCATCTGACAGTGAAACATGTTTGTAAACATTGATTTTCAAAAAGTGCACTGTTACTATTTCTAATGCTCTACAACAGCTTTTCGCGGGCTGAAAATGACAATTTTGCCACTCACTGTATGGAGTCAATTCCTTGATACAACATGACTGGAAACAGCTTTTGCCTTAATATTTATCATATTTGAACAGCATCTGACAGTGAAACATTTTTGTGAACATTGATTTTTAAAATCTGCAGTCTACCTGTTTCTCATGCTCTAAAACATCTTTTCGCTGGCTGAAAATGCCAATTTTGCCACTCACTGTATGGAGTCAATTCCTTGATTCAACATGACTGGAAACAGCTTTTGCCTTAATATTTATCATCTTTGAACAGCATCTGACAGTGAAACATGTTTGTAAACATTGATTTTCAAAAAGTGCACTGTTGTTATGTCTAATGCTCTAAAACAGCTTTTCGCGGACTGAAAATGCCACTTTTGCCACACACAGTATGGAGTCCATTACTTGATACAACGTGACTAGAAACAGCTTTTGCCTTCATATTTATCATATTTGAACAGCATCTGACAGTGAAACATTTTTGTGAACATTGATTTTGAAAATCTGCCGGATACCTGTTTCTCATGCTCTAAAACAGCTTTTCGCGGGCTGAAAATGCGACTTTTGCCACTTAATGTATGGAGTCAATTCCTTGATACAACTTGACTGGAAACAGCTGTTGCCTTCATTTTGATAATATTTGAACAGAATCTGCAGGGAAACATGTTTGAAAAACATTGATTTTCAAAAAGTGCACTGTTGCTATTTCTAATACTCTAAAACAGCTTTTCGCGGGCTGAAAATGCCCCTTATGCCACTCACTATATGTAGTCAACTCCTTGATACAACGTGACTGGAAACAGCTTTTGCCTTCATATTTATCATATTTGAACAGCATCTGACAGTGAAACATGTTTGTAAACATTGATTTTCAAAAAGTGCACTGTTGCTATTTCTAATGCTCTAAAACAGCTTTTCGCAGGCTGAAAATGCCACTTTTGCAACTCACTGTATTGAGTCAATTCCTTGACACGATATTATTGGAAACAGCTTTTGCCTTCATATTTATCATATTTGAACAGCATCTGACAGTGAAACATGTTTGTAAACACTGATTTTCAAATTGTGCACTTTTGCTATGTCTATTGCTCCAAATCAGCTTTTCGCGGGCTGAAAATGTCACTTTTGCCACTCACTGTATGGAGTCAATTCCTTGATACAACGTGACTGGAAACAGCTTTTGCCTTCATATTTATCATATTTAAACAGCATCTGACAGTGAAACATGTTTGTAAACATTGATTTTCAAATTGTAAACTGTTGCTATGTCTAATGCTCTAAAACAGCTTTTCGCGCGCTGAAAATGCCACTTTTGCCACTCACTGTATGGAGTCAATTCCTTCATACAATGTGACTGGAAACAGCTTTTGCCTTCATATTTATCATATTTGAACAGCATCTGACAGTGAAACTTGTTTGTAAACATTGATTTTGAAAACTGCAGTCTACCTGTTTCTCATGCTCTATAACAGCTTTTCGCGGGCTGAAAATGCCACTTTTGCCACTTACCTTATGGAGTCAATTCCTTGATACAACGTGACTGGAAACAGCTTTTGCCTTCATATTTATCATATTTGAACAGCATCTGACAGTGAAACATGTTTGTAAACATTGATTTTGAAAAACTGCAGTCAACCTGTTTCTAATGCTCTAAAACAGCTTTTCGCGGGCTGAAAATGCCACTTTTGCCACTTACTGTTTTGAGTCAATTCCTTGATACAACGTGACCGGAAACAGCTTTTGCCTTCATATTTATCATATTTAAACAGCATCTGACAGTGAAGCATGTTTGTAAACATTGATTTTCAAAAAGTGCACTGTTGCTATTGCTAATGCTCTAAAACAGCTTTTCTCGGGCTGAAAATGCCACTTTTGCCACTCACTGTATGGAGTCAATTCCTTCATCCAACGTGACTGGAAAAAGCTTTTGCCTTCATATCTATCATATTTGAACAGCATCTGACAGTGAAACATGTTTGTAAACATTGATTTTCAAAAAGTGCACTGTTGCTATTTCTATTGCTCTAAAACAGCTTTTCGCTGGCTGAAAATGCCACTTTTGCCATTTACTGTACGGAGTCAATTCCTTTATACAAAGTGACTGGAAAAAGCTTTTGCCTTCATATTTATCATATTTAAACAGCATGTGACAGTGAAACATTTTTGTAAACATTGATTTTCAAATTGTAAACTGTTGCTATGTCTAATGCTCTAAAACAGCTTTTCGAGCGCTGAAAATGCCACTTTTGCCACTCACTGTATGGAGTCAATTCCTTCATACAATGTGACTGGAAAAAGCTTTTGCCTTCATATTTATCATATTTGAACAGCATCTGACAGTGAAACTTGTTTGTAAACATTGATTTTGAAAAACTGCAGTCTACCTGTTTCTCATTCTCTATAACAGCTTTTCGCGGACTGAAAATGCCACTTTTGCCACTTACCTTATGGAGTCAATTCCTTGATACAACGTGACTGGAAACAGTTATTGCCTTCATATTTATCGTATTTCAATAGCATCTGACAGTGAAACATGTTTGTAAACATTGATTTTCAAATTGTGCACTGTTGCTATGTCTAATGCTCTAAAACAGCTTTTCGCGGGCTGAAAATGCCACTTTTGCCACTCACTGTATTGAGTCAATTCCGTGATACAACGTGACTGGAAACAGCTTTTGCCTTCATATTTATCATATTTAAACAGCATCTGACAGTGAAGCATGTTTGTAAACATTGATTTTCAAAAAGTGCACTGTTGCTATATCTAATGCTCTAAAACAGCTTTTCGCGGGCTGAAAATGCCACTTTTGCCACTCACTGTATGGAGTCAATTCCTTCATCCAACGTGACTGGAAAAAGCTTTTGCCTTCATATCTATCATATTTGAACAGCATCTGACAGTGAAACATGTTTGTAAACATTGATTTTCAAATTGTGCACTGTTGCTATGTCTATTGGTCTAAAACAGCTTTTCGCGGGCTGAAAATGTCACTTTTGCCACTCACTGCATTGAGTCAATTCCTTCATACAACCTGACTGGAAACAGCTTTTACCTTCATATTTATCATATTTGAACAGCATCTGACAGTGAAACATGTTTGTATTCATTGATTTTAAAAAAGTGCACTGTTTCTATTTCTATTGCTCTAAAACAGCTTTTCGCTGGCTGAAAATGCCACTTTTGCCACTCACTGTATGGAGTCAATTCCTTCATACAATGTGACTGGAAACAGCTTTTGCCTTCATATTTATCATATTTGAACAGCATCTGACAGTGAAACTTGTTTGTAAACATTGATTTTGAAAAACTGCAGTCTACCTGTTTCTCATGCTCTAAAACAGCTTTTCGCGGGCTGAAAATTCCACTTTTGCCACTTACCTTATGGAGTCAATTCCTTGATACAACGTGACTGGAAACAGCTTTTGCCTTCATATTTATCATATTTGAACAGCATCTGACAGTGAAACATGTTTGTAAACATTGATTTTGAAAAACTGCAGTCAACCTGTTTCTAATGCTCTAAAACAGCTTTTCGCGGGCTGAAAATGCCACTTTTGCCACTTACTGTTTGGAGTCAATTCCTTGATACAACGTGACTGGAAACAGTTATTGCCTTCATATTTATCATATTTAAACAGCATCTGACAGTGAAGCATGTTTGTAAACATTGATTTTCAAAAAGTGCGCTGTTGCTATTTCTAATGCTCTAAAACAGCTTTTCGCAGGCTGAAAATGCCACTTTTGCCACTCACTGTATGGAGTCAATTCCTTCATCCAACGTGACTGGAAAAAGCTTTTGCCTTCATATCTATCATATTTGAACAGCATCTGACAGTGAAACATGTTTGTAAACATTGATTTTCAAATTGTGCACTGTTGCTATTTCTAATGCTCTAAAAAAGCTTTTCGCGGGCTGAAAATGCCACTTTTGCCACTCACTGTATTGAGTCAATTCCTTGATACAACGTAACTGGAAACAGCCTTTGCCTTCATATTTATCATATTTGAACAGCATCTGACAGTGAAACATGTTATTAAACATTGATTTTCAAAAAGTGCACTGTTGTTATTTCTATTGCTCTAAACCAGCTTTTCGCGGGCTGAAAATGCCACTTTTGCCACTCACTGTATGGAGTAAATTCCTTGATACAACGTGACTGGAAACAGCTTTTGCCTTCATATCTATCATATTTGAACAGCATCTGACAGTGAAACATGTTTGTTAACATTGATATTCAAATTGTGCACTGTTGCTATGTCTAATGCTCTAAAACAGCTTTTCGCGGGCTGAAAATTCCACTTTTGCCACTCACTGTATGGAGTAAATTCCTTGATACAACATGACTGGAAATAGCTTTTGCCTTCATATTTATCATATTTGAACAGCATCTGACAGTGAAACATGTTTGTAAACATTGGTTTTGAAAAACTGCAGTCTACCTGTTTCTAATGCTCTAAAACAGCTTTTCGCGGGCTGAAAATGCCACTTTTGTTACTTACTGTATGGAGTCAATTCCTTGATACAACGTGACTGGAAACAGCTTTTGCCTTCATATTTATCATATTTGAACAGCATCTGACAGTGAAACATGTTTGTAAACATTGATTTTCAAATTGTGCACTGTTGCTATGTCTATTGCTCTAAAACAGCTTTTCGCGGGCTGAAAATGTCACTTTTGCCACTCACTGTATTGAGTCAATTCCTTCATACAACCTGACTGGAAACAGCTTTTGCCTTCATATTTATCATATTTGAACAGCGTCTGACAGTGAAACATGTTTGTATACATTGATTTTAAAAAAGTGCACTGTTGCTATTTCTATTGCTCTAATACAGCTTTTCGCTGGCTGAAAATGCCACTTTTGCCATTTACTGTATGGAGTCAATTCCTTTATACAAAGTGACTGGAAAAAGCTTTTGCCTTCATATTTATCATATTTAAACAGCATGTGACAGTGAAACATGTTTGTAAACATTGATTTTGAAAAACTGCAGTCAACCTGTTTCTAATGCTCTAAAACAGCTTTTCGCGGGCTGAAAATGCCACTTTTGCCACTTACTGTATGGAGTCAATTCCTTGATACAACGTGACTGGAAACAGTTATTGCTTTCATATTTATCATATTTGAACAGCATCTGACAGTGAAACATGTTTGTAAACATTGATTTTCAAATTGTGCACTGTTGCTATGTCTAATGCTCTAAAACAGCTTTTCGCAGGCTGAAAATGCCACTTTTGCCACTCACTGTATGGAGTCAATTCCTTGATACAATGTGACTGGAAACAGCTTTAGCCTTCATATTTATCATATTTGAAGAGCATCATACAGTGAAACATGTTTGTAAACATTGATTTCTAAAAACTGCAGTCTACCATTTTCTCATGCTCTAAAACAGCTTTTCGCGGGCTGAAAATGCCACTTTTGCCACTCACTGTATTGAGTCAATTCCTTGATACAACGTAACTGGAAACAGCCTTTGCCTTCATATTTATCATATTTGAACAGCATCTGACAGTGAAACATGTTATTAAACATTGATTTTCAAAAAGTGCACTGTTGTTATTTCTATTGCTCTAAACCAGCTTTTCGCGGGCTGAAAATGCCACTTTTGCCACTCACTGTATGGAGTAAATTCCTTGATACAACGTGACTGGAAACAGCTTTTGCCTTCATATCTATCATATTTGAACAGCATCTGACAGTGAAACATGTTTGTTAACATTGATTTTCAAATTGTGCACTGTTGCTATGTCTAATGCTCTAAAACAGCTTTTCGCGGGCTGAAAATTCCACTTTTGCCACTCACTGTATGGAGTAAATTCCTTGATACAACATGACTGGAAATAGCTTTTGCCTTCATATTTATCATATTTGAACAGCATCTGACAGTGAAACATGTTTGTAAACATTGGTTTTGAAAAACTGCAGTCTACCTGTTTCTAATGCTCTAAAACAGCTTTTCGCGGGCTGAAAATGCCACTTTTGCAACTCACTGTATGGAGTCAATTCCTTCATCCAACGTGACTGGAAAAAGCTTTTGCCTTCATATCTATCATATTTGAACAGCATCTGACAGTGAAACATGTTTGTAAACATTGATTTTCAAATTGTGCACTGTTGCTATGTCTATTGCTCTAAAACAGCTTTTCGCGGGCTGAAAATGTCACTTTTGCCACTCACTGTATTGAGTCAATTCCTTCATACAACCTGACTGGAAACAGCTTTTGCCTTCATATTTATCATATTTGAACAGCATCTGACAGTGAAACATGTTTGTAAACATTGGTTTTGAAAAACTGCAGTCTACCTGTTTCTAATGCTCTAAAACAGCTTTTCGCGGGCTGAAAATGCCACTTTTGCAACTCACTGTATGGAGTCAATTCCTTCATCCAACGTGACTGGAAAAAGCTTTTGCCTTCATATCTATCATATTTGAACAGCATCTGACAGTGAAACATGTTTGTACACATTGATTTTCAAATTGTGCACTGTTGCTATGTCTATTGCTCTAAAACAGCTTTTCGCGGGCTGAAAATGCCACTTTTGCCACTCACTGTATTGAGTCAATTCCGTGATACAACGTGACTGGAAACAGCTATTGCCTTCATATTTATCATATTTGAACAGCATCTGACAGTGAAACATGTTGGTAAACACTGATTCTCAAAAAGTGCACTGTTGCTATTTCTAATGCTCTAAAACAGCTTTTCGCGTGCTGAAAATGCCACTTTTGCAACTCACTGTATTGAGTCAATTCCTTGATACAACGTGACTGGAAACAGCTTTTGCCTTCATATTTATCATATTTGAATAGCATCTGACAGTGAAACATGTTTGTAAACATTGATTTTCAAAAAGTGCACTATTGCTATTTCTAATGCTCTAAAACAGCTTTTCGCGGGCTGAAAATGCCTCTTTTGCCACTCACTGTATTGAGTCAATTCCTTGATACAACGTGACTGGAAACAGCCTTTGCCTTCATATTTATCATATTTGAACAGCATCTGACAGTGAAACATGTTATTAAACATTGATTTTCAAAAAGTGCACTGTTGCTGTTTCTAATGCTCTAAAACAGCTTTTCGCGGGCTGAAAATGCCACTTTTGCAACTCACTGTATTGAGTCAATTCCTTGATACAACGTGACTGGAAACAGCTTTTGCCTTCATATTTATCATATTTGAACAGCATCTGACAGTGAAACATGTTTGTAAACATTGATTTTCAAAAAGTGCACTGTTGCTATTTCTAATGCTCTAAAACAGCTTTTCGCGGGCTGAAAATGCCACTCTTGCCACTCACTGGATTGAGTCAATTCCGTGATACAACGTGACTGGAAACAGCTTTTGCCTTCATATTTATCATATTTGAACAGCATCTGACAGTGAAACATGTTGGTAAACATTGATTCTCAAAAAGTGCACTGTTGCTATTTCTAATGCTCTAAAACAGCTTTTCGCGGGCTGAAAATGCCACTTTTGCAACTCACTGTATTGAGTCAATTCCTTGATACAACGTGACTGGAAACAGCTTTTGCCTTCATATTTTTCATATTTGAACAGCATCTGACAGTGAAACATGTTTGTAAACATTGATTTTCAAAAAGGGCACTGTTGTTATTTCTAATGCTCTAAAACAGCTTTTCGCGGGCTGAAAATGCCACTTTTGCCACTTTATTGAGTCAATTCCTTGATACAACGTAACTGGAAACAGCTTTTGCCTTCATATTTATCATATTTGAACAGCATCTGACAGTGAAACATGTTTGTAAACATTGATTTTCAAAAAGTGCACTGTTGCTATGTCTAATGCTCTAAAACAGCTTTTCGCTGGCTGAAAATGCCACTTTTGCCACTTACCTTATGGAGTCAATTCCTTGATACAACGTGTCTGGAAACAGCTTTTGCCTTCATATTTATCATATTTGAACAGCATCTGACAGTGAAACATGTTTGTAAGCATTGATTTTCAAACAGTGCACTGTTGTTATTTCTAATGTTCTAAACCAGCTTTTCGCGGGCTGAAAATGCCACTTTTGCCACTCACTGTATGGAGTAAATTCCTTGATACAACGTGAGTGGAAACAGCTTTTGCCTTCATATCTATCATATTTGAACAGCATCTGACAGTGAAACATGTTTGTTAACATTGATTTTCAAATTGTGCACTGTTGCTATGTCTAATGCTCTAAAACAGCTTTTCGCGGGCTGAAAATGCCACTTTTGCCACTCACTGTATGGAGTCAATTCCTTCATACAATGTGACTGGAAACAGCTTTTGCCTTCATATTTATCATATTTGAACAGCATCTGACAGTGAAACTTGTTTGTAAACATTGATTTTGAAAAACTGCAGTCTACCTGTTTCTCATGCTCTATAACAGCTTTTCGCGGGCTGAAAATGCCACTTTTGCCACTTACCTTATGGAGTCAATTCCTTGATACAACGTGACTGGAAACAGCTTTTGCCTTCATATTTATCATATTTGAACAGCATCTGACAGTGAAACATGTTTGTAAACATTGATTTTGAAAAACTGCAGTCAACCTTTTTCTAATGCTCTAAAACAGCTTTTCGCGGGCTGAAAATGCCACTTTTGCCACTTACTGTTTGGAGTCAATTCCTTGATACAACGTGACTGGAAACAGTTATTGCCTTCATATTTATCATATTTAAACAGCATCTGACAGTGAAGCATGTTTGTAAACATTGATTTTCAAAAAGTGCACTGTTGCTATTTCTAATGCTCTAAAACAGCTTTTCGCAGGCTGAAAATGCCACTTTTGCCACTCACTGTATGGAGTCAATTCCTTCATCCAACCTGACTGGAAAAAGCTTTTGCCTTCATATCTATCATATTTGAACAGCATCTGACAGTGAAACTTGTTTGTAAACATTGATTTTCAAAAAGTGCACTGTTGCTATGTCTAATGCTCTAAAACAGCTTTTCGCGGGCTGAAAATGCCACTTTTGCCACTTACCTTATGGAGTCAATTCCTTGATACAACGTGACTGGAAACAGCTTTTGCCTTCATATTTATCATATTTGAAAAGCATCTGACAGTGAAACATGTTTGTAAGCATTGATTTTCAAACAGTGCACTGTTGTTATTTCTAATGTTCTAAACCAGCTTTTCGCGGGCTGAAAATGCCACTTTTGCCACTCACTGTATGGAGTCAATTCCTTTATACAACGTGACTGGAAACAGCTTTTGCCTTCATATCTATCATATTTGAACAGCATCTGACAGTGAAACATGTTTGTAAACATTGATTTTCAAATTGTGCACTGTTGCTATTTCTAATGCTCTAAAACAGCTTTTCGCTGGCTGAAAATGCCACTTTTGCCACTCACTGTATTGAGTCAATTCCTTGATACAACGTAACTGGAAACAGCCTTTGCCTTCATATTTATCATATTTGAACAGCATCTGACAGTGAAACATGTCATTAAACATTGATTTTCAAAAAGTGCACTGTTGTTATTTCTAATGCTCTAAACCAGCTTTTCGCGGGCTGAAAATGCCACTTTTGCCACTCACTGTATGGAGTAAATTCCTTGATACAACGTGACTGGAAACAGCTTTTGCCTTCATATCTATCATATTTGAACAGCATCTGACAGTGAAACATGTTTGTTAACATTGATTTTCAAATTGTGCACTGTTGCTATGTCTAATGCTCTAAAACAGCTTTTCGCGGGCTGAAAATGCCACTTTTGCCACTCACTGTATGGAGTAAATTCCTTGATACAACATGACTGGAAACAGCTTTTGCCTTCATATTTATCATATTTGAACAGCATCTGACAGTGAAACATGTTTGTAAACATTGGTTTTGAAAAACTGCAGTCTACCTGTTTCTAATGCTCTAAAACAGCTTTTCGCGGGCTGAAAATGCCACTTTTGCAACTCACTGTATGGAGTCATTTCCTTCATCCAACGTGACTGGAAAAAGCTTTTGCCTTCATATCTATCATATTTGAACAGCATCTGACAGTGAAACATGTTTGTAAACATTGATTTTCAAATTGTGCACTGTTGCTATGTCTATTGCTCTAAAACAGCTGTTCGCGGGCTGAAAATGTCACTTTTGCCAATCACTGTATTGAGTCAATTCCTTCATACAACCTGACTGGAAACAGCTTTTGCCTTCATATTTATCATATTTGAACAGCATCTGACAGTGAAACATGTTTGTATACATTGATTTTAAAAAAGTGCACTGTTGCTATTTCTATTGCTCTAATACAGCTTTTCGCTGGCTGAAAATGCCACTTTTGCCATTTACTGTATGGAGTCAATTCCTTTATACAAAGTGACTGGAAAAAGCTTTTGCCTTCATATTTATCATATTTAAACAGCATGTGACAGTGAAACATGTTTGTAAACATTGATTTTCAAGTTGTAAACTGTTGCTATTTCTAATGCTCTAAAACAGCTTTTCGCGCGCTGAAAATGCCAATTTTGCCACTCACTGTATGGAGTCAATTCCTTCATACAATGTGACTGGAAACAGCTTTTGCCTTCATATTTATCATATATGAACAGCATCTGACAGTGAAACTTGTTTGTAAACATTGATTTTGAAAAACTGCAGTCTACCTGTTTCTCATGCTCTATAACAGCTTTTCGCGGGCTGAAAATGCCACTTTTGCCACTTACCTTATGGAGTCAATTCCTTGATACAACGTGACTGGAAACAGCTTTTGCCTTCATATTTATCATATTTGAACAGCATCTGACAGTGAAACATGTTTGTAAACATTGATTTTGAAAAACTGCAGTCAACCTGTTTCTAATGCTCTAAAACAGCTTTTCGCGGGCTGAAAATGCCACTTTTGCCACTCACTGTATGGAGTCAATTCCTTCATCCAACGTGACTGGAAACAGCTTTTGCCTTCATATTTATCACATTTGAACAGCATCTGACAGTGAAACATGTTTGTAAACATTGATTTTGAAAAACTGCAGTCAACCTGTTTCTAATGCTCTAAAACAGCTTTTCGCCGGCTGAAAATGCCACTTTTGCCACTTACTGTTTGGAGTCAATTCCTTGATACAACGTGACTGGAAACAGTTATTGCCTTCATATTTATCATATTTAAACAGCATCTGACGGTGAAGCATGTTTGTGAACATTGATTTTCAAAAAGTGCACTGTTGCTATTTCTAATGCTCTAAAACATCTTTTCGCGGGCTGAAAATTCCACTTTTGCCACTCACTGTATTGAGTCAATTCCGTGATACAACGTGACTGGAAACAGCTTTTGCTTTCATATTTATCATATTTGAACAGCATCTGACAGTGAAACATGTTGGTAAACATTGATTCTCAAAAAGTGCACTGTTGCTATTTCTAATGCTCTAAAACAGCTTTTCGCGGGCTGAAAATGCCACTTTTGCCACTCACTGTATGGAGTAAATTCCTTGATACAACATGACTGGAAACAGCCTTTGCCTTCATATTTATCATATTTGAACAGCATCTGACAGTGAAACATGTTTGTAAACATTGATTTTCAAAAAGTGCACTGTTGCTATTTCTAATGCTCTAAAACAGCTTTTCGCGGGCTGAAAATGCCACTCTTGCCACTCACTGGATTGAGTCAATTCCGTGATACAACGTGACTGGAAACAGCTTTTGCCTTCATATTTATCATATTTGAACAGCATCTGACAGTGAAACATGTTGGTAAACATTGATTCTCAAAAAGTGCACTGTTGCTATTTCTAATGCTCTAAAACAGCTTTTCGCGGGCTGAAAATGCCACTTTTGCAACTCACTGTATTGAGTCAATTCCTTGATACAACGTGACTGGAAACAGCTTTTGCCTTCATATTTTTCATATTTGAACAGCATCTGACAGTGAAACATGTTTGTAAACACCGATTTTCAAAAAGTGCACTGTTGTTATTTCTAATGCTCTAAAACAGCTTTTCGCGGGCTGAAAATGCCACTTTTGCCACTCACTGTATTGAGTCAATTCCTTGATACAACGTAACTGGAAACAGCTTTTGCCTTCATATTTATCATATTTGAACAGCATCTGACAGTGAAACATGTTTGTAAACATTGATTTTCAAAAAGTGCACTGTTGTTATGTCTAATGCTCTAAAACAGCTTTTCGCGGGCTGAAAATGCCACTTTTGCCACTTACCTTTTTGAGTCAATTCCTTGATACAACGTGACTGGAAACAGCTTTTGCCTTCATATTTATCATATTTGAACAGCATCTGACAGTGAAACATGTTTGTAAGCATTGATTTTGAAACAGTGCACTGTTGTTATTTCTAATGCTCTAAACCAGCTTTTCGCGGGCTGAAAATGCCACTTTTGCCACTCACTGTATGGAGTAAATTCCTTGATACAACGTGACTGGAAACAGCTTTTGCCTTCATATCTATCATATTTGAACAGCATCTGACAGTGAAACATGTTTGTTAACATTGATTTTCAAATTGTGCACTGTTGCTATTTCTAATGCTCTAAAACAGCTTTTCGCTGGCTGAAAATGCCACTTTTGCCACTCACTGTATGGAGTCAATTCCTTCATACAATGTGACTGGAAACAGCTTTTGCCTTCATATTTATCATATTTGAACAGCATCTGACAGTGAAACTTGTTTGTAAACATTGATTTTGAAAAACTGCAGTCTACCTGTTTCTATTGCTCTAAAACAGCTTTTCGCGGGCAGAAAATGCCACTTTTGCCATTTACAGTTTGGAGTCAATTCCTTGATACAACGTGACTGGAAACAGTTATTGCCTTCATATCTATCATATTTGAACAGCATCTGACAGTGAAACATGTTTGTAAACATTGATTTTCAAATTGTGCACTGTTGCTATGTCTATTGGTCTAAAACAGCTTTTCGCGGGCTGAAAATGTCACTTTTGCCACTCACTGTATTGAGTCAGTTCCTTCATACAACCTGACTGGAAACAGCTTTTGCCTTCATATTTATCATATTTGAACAGCATCTGACAGTGAAACATGTTTGTATTCATTGATTTTAAAAAAGTGCACTGTTTCTATTTCTATTGCTCTAAAACAGCTTTTCGCGCGCTGAAAATGCCACTTTTGCCACTCACTGTATGGAGTCAATTCCTTCATACAATGTGACTGGAAACAGCTTTTGCCTTCATATTTATCATATTTGAACAGCATCTGACAGTGAAACTTGTTTGTAAACATGGATTTTGAAAAACTGCAGTCTACCTGTTTCTCATGCTCTATAACAGCTTTTCGCGGGCTGAAAATGCCACTTTTGCCACTTACCTTATTGAGTCAATTCCTTGATACAACGTGACTGGAAACAGCTTTTGCCTTCATATTTATCATATTTGAACAGCATCTGACAGTGAAACATGTTTGTATACATTGATTTTGAAAAACTGCAGTCAACCTGTTTCTAATGCTCTAAAACAGCTTTTCGCGGGCTGAAAATGCCACTTTTGCCACTTACTGTTTTGAGTCAATTCCTTGATACAACGTGACCGGAAACAGCTTTTGCCTTCATATTTATCATATTTAAACAGCATCTGACAGTGAAGCATGTTTGTAAACATTGATTTTCAAAAAGTGCACTGTTGCTATTTCTAATGCTCTAAAACAGCTTTTCGAGGGCTGAAAATGCCACTTTTGCCACTCACTGTATGGAGTCAATTCCTTGATACAACGTGACTGGAAACAGCTTTTGCCTTCATATCTATCATATTTGAAGAGCATCTGACAGTGAAACATGTTTGTAAACATTGATTTTGAAAAACTGCAGTCTACCTGTTTCTCATGCTCTAAAACAGCTTTTCGCAGGCTGAAAATGCCACTTGTGCCACTCACTGTATGGAGTCAATTCCTTGATACAACGTGACTGGAAACAGCTTTTGCCTTCATATTTATCATATTTGAACAGCATCTGACAGTGAAACTTGTTTGTAAACATTGATTTTGAAAAACTGCAGTCTAGCTGTTTCTCATGCTCTAAAACAGCTTTTCGCCGGCTGAAAATGCCACTTTTGCCACTCACTGTATGGAGTCAATTCCTTCATCCAACGTGACTGGAAAAAGCTTTTGCCTTCATATCTATCATATTTGAACAGCATCTGACAGTGAAAAATGTTTGTAAACATTGATTTTCAAAAAGTGCACTGTTGCTATTTCTATTGCTCTAATACAGCTTTTCGCTGGCTGAAAATGCCACTTTTGCCATTTACTGTACGGAGTCAATTCCTTTATACAAAGTGACTGGAAAAAGCTTTTACCTTCATATTTATCATATTTAAACAGCATGTGACAGTGAAACATGTTTGTAAACATTGATTTTCAAATTGTAAACTGTTGCTATGTCTAATGCTCTAAAACAGCTTTTCGAGCGCTGAAAATGCCACTTTTGCCACTCACTGTATGGAGTCAATTCCTTCATACAATGTGACTGGAAACAGCTTCTGCCTTCATATTTATCATATTTGAACAGCATCTGACAGTGAAACTTGTTTGTAAACATTGATTTTGAAAAACTGCAGTCTACCTGTTTCTCATTCTCTATAACAGCTTTTCGCGGACTGAAAATGCCACTTTTGCCACTTACCTTATGGAGTCAATTCCTTGATACAACGTGACTGGAAACAGTTATTGCCTTCATATTTATCATATTTAAACAGCATCTGACAGTGAAGCATGTTTGTAAACATTGATTTTCAAAAAGTGCACTGTTGCTATTTCTAATGCTCTAAAACAGCTTTTCGCGGGCTGAAAATGCCACTTTTGATACTTACTGTATGGAGTCAATTCCTTGACACAACGTGACAGGAAACAGCTTTTGCCTTCATTTTTTTCATATTTGAACAGCATCTGACAGTGAAACATGTTTGTAAACATTGAGTTTTCAAAAAGTGCACTGTTGCTATTTCTAATTCTCTAAAAAAGCTTTTCGCGGGCTGAAAATGCCACTTTTGCCATTAACTGTATGGAGTCAATTCCTTGATCCAACGTGACTGGAAACAGGTTTTGCCTTCATATTTATCATATTTGAACAGCATCTGACAGTGAAACATGTTTGTAAACATTGATTTTCAAAAAGTGCACTGTTGCTATTTCTAATGCTCTAAAACAGCTTTTCGGGGGCTGAAAATGACACTTTTGCCACTCACTATATGTAGTCAACTCCTTGATACAACGTGAATGGAAACAGCTTTTGGCTTCATATTTATCATATTTGAACAGCATCTGACAGTGAAAAATGTTTGTAAACATTGATTTTGAAAAACTGCAGTCTAGCTTTTTCTAATGCTCTAAAACAGCTTTTCGCGGGCTGAAAATGTCACTTTTGCCACTCACTGTATAGAGTCCATTACTTGATACAACGTGACCGGAAACAGCTTTTGCCTTAATATTTATCATTTTTGAACAGCATCTGACAGTGAAACATGTTTGTAAACATTGATTTTAAAAAAGTGCACTGTTACTATTTCTAATGCTCTACAACAGCTTTTCGCTGGCTGAAAATGTCACTTTTGCCACGCACTGTATGGAGTCCATTACTTGATACAACGTGACTGGAAACAGCTTTTGCCTTCATATTTATCATATTTGAACAGCATCTGACAGTGAAACATTTTTGTGAACATTGATTTTTAAAATCTGCAGTCTACCTGTTTCTCATGCTCTAAAACATCTTTTCGCTGGCTGAAAATGCCACTTTTGCCACACACTGTATGGAGTCCATTACTTGATACAACGTGACTGGAAACAGCTTTTGCCTTAATATTTATCATATTTGAACAGCATCTGACAGTGAAACATTTTTGTGAACATTGATTTTGAAAATCTGCCGGATACCTGTTTCTCATGCTCTAAAACAGCTTTTCGCGGGCTGAAAATGCGACTTTTGCCACTTAATGTATGGAGTCAATTCCTTGATACAACTTGACTGGAAACAGCTTTTGCCTTCATTTTTGTCATATTTGAACAGCATCTGCAGTGAAACATGTTTGAAAAACATTGATTTTCAAAAAGTGCACTGTTGCTATTTCTAATGCTCTGAAACAGCTTTTCGCGGGCTGAAAATGCCCCTTTTGCCACTCACTATATGTAGTCAATTCCTTGATACAACGTAACTGGAAACAGCTTTTGCTTTCATTTTCATCATAGTTGAACAGCATCTGACAGTGAAACATGTTTGTAAACATTGATTTTGAAAAACTGCAGTCTAGCTGTTTCTCAAGCTCTAAAACGACTTTTCGCGTGCTGAAAATGCAACTTTTGATACTTACTGTCTGGAGTCAACTCCTTGATACAACGTGACTGGAAACAGCTTTTGCCTTCATATTTATCATATTTGAACAGCATCTGACAGTGAAACATGTTTGTAAACATTGATTATGAAAAACTGCAGTCTAGCTGTTTCTCATGCTCTAAAACAGCTTTTCGCGGGCTGAAAATGCCACTTTTGCCAATCACTGTATAGATTGCATTACTTGATAGAACGTGACTGGAAACAGCTTTTGCCTTCATATTGATCATATTTGAACAGCATCTGACAGTGAAACATGTTTGTAAACATTGATTTTGAAAAACTGCAGTTTTGCTGTTTCTCATGCTCTAAAACAGCTTTTCGCGGGCTGAAAATACCACTTTTGTCACTTCCTTGATACAAGGTGACTGGAAACAGCATTTGCCTTCATATTCATCATATTTGAATAGCATCTGACAGTGAAACATGTTTGCAAACATTGATTTTCAAAAATTGCAGTCTAGATGTTTGTCATGCTCTAAAACAGCTTTTCGCGAGCTTAACATGCCACTTTTGATACTTACTGGATGGAGTCAATTACTTGATACAACGTGACCGGAAACAGCTTTTGCCTTCATATTTATCATTTTTGAACAGCATCTGACAGTGAAACATGTTTGTAAACATTGATTTTCAAAAAGTGCACTGTTACTATTTCTAATGCTCTACAACAGCTTTTCGCGGGCTGAAAATGCCAATTTTGCCACTCACTGTATGGAGTCAATTCCTTGATACAACGTGACTGGAAACAGCTTTTGCCTTCATATTTATCATATTTGAACAGCATCTGACAGTGAAACATGTTTGTAAACATTGATTTTCAAAAAGTGCACTGTTGCTATGTCTAATGCTCTAAAACAGCTTTTCGCGGGCTGAAAATGTCACTTTTGCGACACACTGTATGGAGTCCATTACTTGATACAACGTGACTGGAAACAGCTTTTGCCTTCATATTTATCATATTTGAACAGCATCTGACAGTGAAACATTTTTGTGAACATTGATTTTGAAAATCTGCCGGATACCTGTTTCTCATGCTCAAAATCAGCTTTTCGCGGGCTGAAAATGCCACTTTTGCCACTTACCTTATGGAGTCAATTCCTTGATACAACTTGACTGGAAACAGCTGTTGCCTTCATTTTTGTCATATTTGAACAGCATCTGCAGTGAAACATGTTTGAAAAACATTGATTTTCAAAAAGTGCACTGTTGCTATTTCTAATGCTCTGAAACAGCTTTTCGCGGGCTGAAAATGCCCCTTTTGCCACTCACTATATGTAGTCAATTCCTTGATACAACGTAACTGGAAACAGCTTTTGCTTTCATTTTCATCATAGTTGAACAGCATCTGACAGTGAAACATGTTTGTAAACATTGATTTTGAAAAACTGCAGTCTAGCTGTTTCTCAAGCTCTAAAACGACTTTTCGCGGGCTGAAAATGACACTTTTGATACTTACTGTATGGAGTCAACTCCTTGATACAACGTGACTGGAAACAGCTTTTGCCTTCATATTTATCATATTTGAACAGCATCTGACAGTGAAACATGTTTGTAAACATTGATTATGAAAAACTGCAGTCTAGCTGTTTCTCATGCTCTAAAACAGCTTTTCGCGGGCTGAAAATGCCACTTTTGCCAATCACTGTATAGATTGCATTACTTGATAGAACGTGACTGGAAACAGCTTTTGCCTTCATATTGATCATATTTGAACAGCATCTGACAGTGAAACATGTTTGTAAACATTGATTTTGAAAAACTGCAGTTTTGCTGTTTCTCATGCTCTAAAACAGCTTTTCGCGGGCTGAAAATACCACTTTTGTCACTTCCTTGATACAAGGTGACTGGAAACAGCATTTGCCTTCATATTCATCATATTTGAATAGCATCTGACAGTGAAACATGTTTGCAAACATTGATTTTCAAAAATTGCAGTCTAGATGTTTGTCATGCTCTAAAACAGCTTTTCGCGAGCTTAAAATGCCACTTTTGATACTTACTGGATGGAGTCAATTCCTTGATACAACGTGACTGGAAACAGCTTTTGCCTTCATATTTATCATATTTGAACAGCAGCTGACCGTGAAACATGTTTGTAAACATTGATTTTGAAAAACTGCAGTCTAGCTGTTTCTCATGCTCTAAAACAGCTTTTCGCAGGCTGAAAATGACACTTTTGCCTCTCACTATACGTAGTCAATTCCTTGATACAACGTGACTAGAAACAGCATTTGCCTTCATATTTGTCATATTTGAACAGCATCTGACAGTGAAACATGTTTGTAAACATTGATTTTAAAAAAGTGCACTGTTGCTATTTCTAATGCTCTAAAACAGCTTTTCCTTGACTGAAAATGCCACTTTTGATACTTACTGTATGGAGTCAATTCCTTGACACAACGTGACAGGAAACAGCTTTTGCCTTCATTTTTTTCATATTTGAACAGCATCTGACAGTGAAACATGTTTGTAAACATTGATTTTCAAAAAGTGCACTGTTGCTATTTCTAGTTCTCTAAAAAAGCTTTTCGCGGGCTGAAAATGCCACTTTTGCCATTAACTGTATGTAGTCAACTCCTTGATACAACGTGACTGGAAACAGGTTTTGGCTTCATATTTATCATATTTGAACAGCATCTGACAGTGAAACATGTTTGTAAACATTGATTTTGAAAAACTGCAGTCTAGCTTTTTCTAATGCTCTAAAACAGCTTTTCGCGGGCTGAAAATGTCACTTTTGCCACTCACTGTATAGAGTCCATTACTTGATACAACGTGACCGGAAACAGCTTTTGCCTTCATATTTATCATTTTTGAACAGCATCTGACAGTGAAACATGTTTGTAAACATTGATTTTCAAAAAGTGCACTGTTACTATTTCTAATGCTCTACAACAGCTTTTCGCGGGCTGAAAATGCCAATTTTGCCACTCACTGTATGGAGTCAATTCCTTGATACAACATGACTGGAAACAGCTTTTGCCTTAATATTTATCATATTTGAACAGCATCTGAAAGTGAAACATGTTTGTAAACATTGATTTTCAAAAAGTGCACTGTTGCTATGTCTAATGCTCTAAAACAGCTTTTCGCGGGCTGAAAATGTCACTTTTGCCACACACTGTATGGAGTCCATTACTTGATACAACGTGACTGGAAACAGCTTTTGCCTTCATATTTATCATATTTGAACAGCATCTGACAGTGAAACATTTTTGTGAACATTGATTTTGAAAATCTGCCGGATACCTGTTTCTCATGCTCTAAAACAGCTTTTCGCGGGCTGAAAATGCGACTTTTGCCACTTAATGTATGGAGTCAATTCCTTGATACAACTTGACTGGAAACAGCTGTTGCCTTCATTTTTATCATATTTGAACAGCATCTGCAGTGAAACATGTTTGAAAAACATTGATTTTCAAAAAGTGCACTGTTGCTATTTCTAATGCTCTGAAACAGCTTTTCGCGGGCTGAAAATGCCCCTTTTGCCACTCACTATATGTAGTCAATTCCTTGATACAACGTGACTGGAGACAGCTTTTGGCTTCATATTTATCATATTTGAACAGCATCTGACAGTGAAACATGTTTGTAAACATTGATTTTGAAAAACTGCAGTCTAGCGGTTTCTCATGCTCTAAAACAGCTTTTCGCGGCCTGAAAGTGCCACTTTTTCCAATTACTGTATGGAGTCAATTCCTTGATACAAAGTGACTGGAGAGAGCTTTAGCCTTCATATTTATCATATTTGAAGAGCATCTGACAGTGAAACATGTTTGTAAACACTGATTTTGAAAAACTGCAGTCTCATTGTTTCTCATGCTCTGAAACAGCTTTTCGCGGGCTGAAAATGCCACTTTTGATACTTACTGTATGGAGTCAATTCCTTGACACAACGTGACAGGAAACAGCTTTTGCCTTCATTTTTTTCATATTTGAACAGCATCTGACAGTGAAACATGTTTGTAAACATTGATTTTCAAAAAGTGCACTGTTCCTATTTCTAATGCTCTAAAAAAGCTTTTCGCGGGCTGAAAATGCCACTTTTGCCATTAACTGTATGGAGTCAATTCCTTGATACAACGTGACTGGAAACAGGTTTTGCCTTCATTTTTTTCATATTTGAACAGCATCTGACAGTGAAACATGTTTGTAAACATTGATTTTCAAAAAGTGCACTGTTGCTATTTCTAATGCTCTAAAAAAGCTTTTCGCGGGCTGAAAATGCCACTTTTGCCATTAACTGTATGGAGTCAATTCCTTGATACAACGTGACTGGAAACAGGTTTTGCCTTCATATTTATCATATTTGAACAGCATCTGACAGTGAAACATGTTTGTAAACATTGATTTTCAAAAAGTGCACTGTTGCTATTTCTAATGCTCTAAAACAGCTTTTCGCAGGCTGAAAATGCCACTTTTGCCACTCACTGTATTGAGTCAATTCCTTGACACGATATTATTGGAAAAAGCTTTTGCCTTCATATTTATCATATTTGAACAGCATCTGACAGTGAAACATGTTTGTAAACACTGATTTTCAAATTGTGCACTTTTGCTATGTCTATTGCTCCAAATCAGCTTTTCGCGGGCTGAAAATGCCACTTTTGCCACTCACTGTATGGAGTCAATTCCTTGATACAACGTGACTGGAAACAGCTTTTGCCTTCATATTTATCATATTTGAACAGCATCTGACAGTGAAACATGTTTGTAAACATTGATTTTGAAAAACTGCAGTGTACCTGTTTCTCATGCTCTAAAACAGCTTTTCGCAGGCTGAAAATGCCACTTGTGCCACTCACTGTATGGAGTCAATTCCTTGATACAACGTGACTGGAAACAGCTGTTGCCTTCATATTTATCATATTTGAACAGCATCTGACAGTGAAACATGTTTGTAAACATTGATTTTGAAAAACTGCAGTGTAGCTGTTTCTAAAGCTGTAAAAGAGCTTTTCGCGGGCTGATCATGCCACTTTTGCCACTTACTGTATGGAGTAAATTCCTTGATACAACGTGACTGGAGAGAGCATTTGCCTTCATATTTATCATATTGGAACAGCATCTGACAGTGAAACATGTTATTAAACATTGATTTTCAAAAAGTGCACTGTTGCTATTTCTAATGCTCTAAAACAGCTTTTCGCGGGCTGAAAATGCCACTTTTGCCACTCACTGTATAGAGTCAATTCCGTGATACAACGTGATTGGAAACAGCTTTTGCCTTCATATTTGTCATATTGAACAGCATCTGACAGTGAAACATGTTGGTAAACATTGATTCTCAAAAAGTGCACTGTTGCTATTTCTAATGCTCTAAAACAGCTTTTCGCGGGCTGAAAATGCCACTTTTGCCACTCACTGTATTGAGTCAATTCCTTGATACAACGTAACTGGAAACAGCCTTTGCCTTCATATTTATCATATTTGAACAGCATGTTTCACTGTCAGATGACAGTGAAACATGTTTGTAAACATTGATTTTCAAAAAGTGCACTGTTGTTATTTCTATTGCTCTAAACCAGCTTTTCGCGGGCTGAAAATGTCACTTTTGCCACTCACTGTATAGAGTCCATTACTTGATACAACGTGACCGGAAACAGCTTTTGCCTTCATATTTATCATTTTTGAACAGCATCTGACAGTGAAACATGTTTGTAAACATTGATTTTCAAAAAGTGCACTGTTACTATTTCTAATGCTCTACAACATCTTTTCGCGGGCTGAAAATGCCAATTTTGCCACTCACTGTATGGAGTCAATTCCTTGATACAACATGACTGGAAACAGCTTTTGCCTTAATATTTATCATATTTGAACAGCATCTGACAGTGAAACATTTTTGTGAACATTGATTTTTAAAATCTGCAGTCTACCTGTTTCTCATGCTCTAAAACAGCTTTTCGCGGGCTGAAAATGCCAATTTTGCCACTCACTGTATGGAGTCAATTCCTTGATACAACATGACTGGAAACAGCTTTTGCCTTCATATTTATCATATTTGAACAGCATCTGACAGTGAAACATGTTGGTAAACATTGATTCTCAAAAAGTGCACTGTTGCTATTTCTAATGCTCTAAAACAGCTTTTCGCGGGCTGAAAATGCCACTTTTGCAACTCACTGTATTGAGTCAATTCCTTGATACAACGTGACTGGAAACAGCTTTTGCCTTCATATTTTTCATATTTGAACAGCATCTGACAGTGAAACATGTTTGTAAACATTGATTTTCAAAAAGTGCACTGTTGTTATTTCTAATGCTCGAAAACAGCTTTTCGCGGGCTGAAAATGCCACTTTTGCCACTCACTGTATTGAGTCAATTCCTTGATACAACGTAACTGGAAACAGCTTTTGCCTTCATATTTATCATATCTGAACAGCATCTGACAGTGAAACATGTTTGTAAACATTGATTTTCAAAAAGTGCACTGTTGCTATGTCTAATGCTCTAAAACAGCTTTTCGCGGGCTGAAAATGCCACTTTTGCCACTTACCTTATGGAGTCAATTCCTTGATACAACGTGACTGGAAACAGCTTTTGCCTTCATATTTATCATATTTGAACAGCATCTGACAGTGAAACATGTTTGTAAGCATTGATTTTCAAACAGTGCACTGTTGTTATTTCTAATGTTCTAAACCAGCTTTTCGCGGGCTGAAAATGCCACTTTTGCCACTCACTGTATGGAGTCAATTCCTTGATACAACGTGACTTGAAACAGCTTTTGCCTTCATATTTATCATATTTGAACAGCATCTGACAGTGAAACATGTTTGT